>CANTUT010002267.1:0-50000 GCA_947687605.1 Reutealis trisperma
GATCCAGAGTTAAGCTCATCTTGTTCCATCCAAAAATCAAGGAAAGCAAAGGTATAATCTTCTTTCTATTTTCAAAATTCTAAAACTCATATCTAGAATTCTCTTTAGGTCTAAAACAGAAAAAGATCTAAAATTTGTTAATTTAAGAATCAAAATTAAATTAATAAGCAAACCAACACTCTTTTCCAGAACCCCTCCTTTGCAAGAAGGAAGAACTGCGTGGGGTTTGATTCCTATTTAATAAGATATGCAGGCTGCCATATTGAAAGGCATCAACTCCAAAATCTTTTTATTAACATTTTGTCCCTTTTATTTTGATTTATTTATATTAATCTTTTATTTTCTGTTTCTGTATTAAGGAATGTGTGCTTTTCCTAGTACCCATAAGGGCTAGAGGAAAGATCCTCTTTATTTCAATCATTTTGATCTTGTAATAATTAAGTAGAATTTATTTTGCTTATTTATCTATTATTGTCATTTCATCTTATCATATATATATGTTTCATGCATCATTATATTCATGTTCATACATACACGAAAATTCCTTTTTAAGAGTTTATTTTGCATTTTTTGCCAAACTAAAGAAAATCATATTTTCTTAATTGTGTAATTATCAAAAACCTGATCCCCGAGCCCTCTTTAGTCATTGATGGATTAGTGCATTTTTCATTGGGACAAACTCAAAATATTTTTTAGAGTCAATCAATTTGGGCTTTCTTTAATTTTTCCAATTAAAAACAAGTAAATTAAAGTAGCGGACTCACTTCCACGACTTTCCAAAAATCACAAAAATCAATTTTCTAAACTCACGATGAGTTTCCAATCGTGGAGTTTCTTCCGAAGAGCATTTCGATTCCTCGGCAGATCGGACAGGTGCTCGAGCGAGGCCCTCACAATACACACACACACACACACACACACACATATATATATATATGTTGTGTGGTGGTGTATGTGTGTGTGTGTGTATACATATGTGTATATATATATATATATATATATATAGTATATATATATATATATATATATATATATATATATATATATTAATATAATAATATATATAAATATTATATATATATTATATAATATATATAATATATATATATATATATATATATATACACGTTCATGCTTACATCCTTGCATAACATACATGCATACATACATACAAACGTTTATATATGTGTGTGTGTGTGTGTGTGTGTGTGTTTTGTGTTTATGCGTGCGTGTGCGCGCATGTGTGTTTGTGTGTGTTTGTGTTTATGCGTGCGTGTGCGCGCGTGTGTGTGTGTGTGTCAAGACGTGTGCTACCTCATGGAGTTGATGCTACAAATCCTTATCAATCTCTATTAGAATACATGCCCTAGAGCGATGTATATGTTATGTAAATGTAAAATATTATCCGTAAATGGCAATAAAATGTTTGTTTATGATTGAAATTTTCCATTGCATTAAATATATTTTTATAGTCCCAAAAGTATTTGAAAAGGAGGATCTGTTCTCATGTTTTGAGAATATGGATTGTAGATAACAAATACTTTGAATTGTTTGTGCTCATTGGATTAATGACTAAGCATCATTAATTCCGAAAGACCATCACTTCTTTTTGTAATATATAAATCTATATGTGATACTTATGATTTATAGAAACAATGAGCATCATGCTATTTGACAAATATTGTCAATGTAAACATGGATTTTTCGTATGATGAATTAGTTGAACTATGACTTTAGATGATGATAACATTGAGTTTTATTGCTAGTCAATAAATCATCATCTAGGCCATAATTGTACATATAGTCCTTTGACTTGATGGACACTATATCTATCACGACCCATTTTTGAGCCGTGACTGTCCTAAGGCATAGGGGAGACATAAGGTCACCTAAACCCGTAGAACAACCTAAAACTCATAAGCTGTTACTATTATGTTATCCTTAACCCCAAGATCGTATACATAATTCTTATTCCTTATTACCGATTACCGTGTTAATTACCCATGTAATAGTCATTCAATGTCTAAAATTCATTTTCATACTTATTGCTTTTGAACTCCATTTTCTAGTATTCTAATTGCAACTCAAGTGAGTATTAAATCATGTATCTAGACTGTACTAAGATAATACCCAACCACACGTACTAATGATACTCTAAGTTATACCATTATTACAGAATTTAACAAAACATGGAGCTCTAGAGTGAAACTTTCAAAATACAACATAATATTGTATATGATGATACCAAACTAGCAATGCAAATTTCCAAGCGAAGACGTAGAACTTGGAATTTACCTTGCCGATCTATCAACTGGTCCTAAAAAATAAATAACAACTATGGGGTGAGACAAAGCTCAGTGAGTACAAAATAATACTATATAAAATAAATAAATGGTAGGTGGTTTAATGATAATTTCTTTATAGCAATAAAATAAAACGGGTCCAAGAGTTATTCTTATGGAATACTTTTCCATATATAATAAATATTGTATTTTTAGCATAATATTTCCTTTCTTGGAAACGGTGTGTTTCCCTCATAATCAATCGAGTGGTGGCCTACGCCTTGCTCACTCCCACATTTCCAGTCACACGTACATACTGATCGGGTTCATACATACTGGGGGACCTTAAACCCTTCCCAGCTAAGGTTTGGATAATCTTTACCCTATCCGCGGGTTTATTACCATTGTGCACAAAGTCTGATGTATTGCCCCACATCAGAGGGGTATTCTGCTTATCACAGTATCATTATAACATTTTATTTCTCTATCCATGAAATGATTTCAATGGATAATATATCAATAAATAATCAAAAATCCCTATCATGGATCATATTATGAGATTAAGCAATAAGGCTCATTTGGCCAAGTGCCATAAAGGATATTTAATTCAATAATTGGTAAAGCATATCATGCATGCCAAAGAATTGCAATGCATTTTAATTAGGGAAAGGGATTCAACATTCATGCTTATGTTTGAAGCACAAGTAATATAATATTATTAAGTACTCCCCTTTTGCTCCTTAGCTCCTATACCGATAGTTCTAATGCAGATTATAACGGAGGCCTCCTCGGTATCCCGAGCAATGCCTTTGCCTTTCGATTCTACAAATACACCCCAAACAATTGTACATTAATTCCTACTCCTTTAAACTTGCTAATCTCATTCTAACTCAACTTAACATTAACTTCCTATTACTAATCACCAAAACACATTCCAATACATTAAACAATAACATACATAAAGCACATTAATTATTTAATCACTTTATTCCAAAATCTCATATTGTCCAAATCCTTTCATTAAAACAATTAGGTTCCTTTTCCTTCCTAATTCCTTAATTAAATACTATGTTTATTAATGGAGACTAATGCAATCAATTTTCTAACATTTAGGGAAATTAACAAAATTCAAAAATCAAAATCTCTACTTTGGTATATTCCAAATAGAGTTGAAAAAATCCTTTTCATCAACCACATTTCAAATTGACTTCACAAATATCAAACTACACTTCACCTTACAACACTTCTCTTATATCATTGCATTATGCCTTCAAGAATTTTAATTTTTTGAATAAAATCTCTAAATTCAAATTTTACATTTTTAAATCACTTTTCAACATCCCAAATAACCTTAGATAGTGTTAAAAAAAAATTTTGGGACACTTCCCCTAAAAATTTCTTGTTTGGCCCGAAACCTCTATCTAACTTCCTCTTTATTGATTTTTTCATGCTTTCCTTATTATTATTCACCTATTAAACCCCAAATCCTTAACCCCAATTCTCATATTTCATCACTTAACATGCCAAACTAACTCTTCTTTAAATCATTCCACCAAAATCCAATCATAGAAATTAAAAGAAGAGAAATAGTCACTAACAATCTATCACACTTAGGCTAAGAAAAAGAAAGGAATCAACTTAAGCAATAAATTTCACCTTGAAATGCTCCAAATTTAGCTCTAAGTTGGAGAACAAGTTAGGAGATCTTTCGTCTTTGGTGAGGGTGAAATTTTTGGTGTAGGTTACAAATGAAATGGTTTAACACATTTCCATTTTAATATACAAAATATAATCAATGGTGGTGATTTAATCACACAAGATCAATGGTCACATTTTTGCTTAAAATGGAGAGCTAAGATTGATCAAGATGGATGATTGAGATGGACCTTAGGTATATGATGACTAAGCATCAAAATAATGAATTCCATCATCACCAAAATGAACATAATCATGGTGATGGAAAAGTAGGAAGCTTAGGTGTAAAGTTGACATAAGTCAACAAATATGGCTAACCTAATTCCTTCTCATCCTAACCCCTAATTAACTTGTTCTAACTATAATTTAGTCAAGCTCCACCACAATTAGAGGCCTTAGGGCTGGCCACTCCCATGGCTTAGGCTTTGAGTCCAAAAGCCCATCAATAAGCCCACCCGAAAACGTTTCCCGAACTTAAAAATTTTTCGTAACTTTTTCCTTTCCCTTTCACTTGGCATTTTAAATCTTACCTTCCTATATCATAATAAGCTTAAACTAAGCCATATTTCCTAAAATTAATTCAATAAAACATACAATAAATATTCATATCTCATTAAAATACACACTCAAGCACTTAAACACTAACAAGAGTTTTCTTTCAGCCTATCACCATGTCATTGGTACTATACTCATAAAATTTATATTCTATGATATTATTATAACTCTGATGAGCTATGGAGACCTTGGGTATTACAGTATCTCATTCATCAGTAGTTAGAATTTATTACTACTTACATACTAATGCTATTGAAGTATAGGTATACTGGTATGTGATAGTTCTATCTAGTTATATATGAACGGTAAGTGATCTCTAAGAGAGAATTCATTAACTTTAATAAACAAGAAAGAAATCCTATGCTATCTGATTATTCTAGATAATAAAATCCTCGGCCCGAGATAGTAAAGATTCTCTAGAAAATATTTCTAGTAAGAATCAATTTTATCAAGAATTAGAATCAAGATATAGATATATGATCAAAATATATTAGGGTTTGGCAAATCTATAACCCTAGCTAATATCAAGATTTTGTAATAAAGGGATTTTAGTGTACTCAATTATGATCAATGGTCCATAAAATGAATAAGTAATTAAACACTTACATTCATTCTAATTAGATAGTGATGATTTGTTATGCTAAGCATCGCTCATGATTTATGGGACTAAAGGTGAAACAGGGATTTCACATTAGTCGATAAAAGTGTTTTTTCAATCCCATTACCAATTAGATATGAACCCAAAAGTATTCACCTTCCAAGAGTAAAAAGTTTACCATAATAATTAATTAAAGTGTTTAATTAATTGATTAGTGATAAAACGATTAAACTTGTAATTAAATTTACAAAGACCCTTGCACGTCTTAAAGTTTAAATACAAAATGATTTCTTATTAATTAAATCCTAATTTATATATGATATAAATGAGTGGGATTAAATTAATTAAAACTATAGATGAGTTAAAAAAAAAATTAATTTTGAGTTTTGGACAAAACCCTAAATGGCCCAAGCCCATTTGAGAAATGGAGAGAGGTAATTTAGGGATTAGAGAATTTCTATAACCCTAAAGCCCATATGTGAGTTTAGGGGTTAAATATCTAAGTTATCCCCTAATAATCAATAAAGTTGTTGGCTATATAAAGGAAATGACGGTGTTTAATTTGCAATGCTTGATGCTGATCTTTTTCTATAGCAAACTAAAGAACTAAGTTTTGAGAGAAAGGAAAGAGGAAGTAAAGTTCTTCAAATTTCTTATTCTTCAATCCTTGATTTTTGTTCTTTGTGAAAGAACAAAAGATTTTTGTAAAAGAAAGATCTATCCATAGTCACCAAAGATTTGTGTAAGAAGATCTTTAATCCAATTAGGCTATCAAGAGAGGGAATCAAGAAAGTCTAAGTAAATCAAAGTGAACGTTGGAGGTGGAGCTTGGTATGGATGATCTAGAGGCTCAACAATTAGGGAGCTTTTGGAAAAGAAACAAGAATCAAAGTTGTTAGACTTCAAGAGGTAATTTGATTATCGCTTACTCTTCTTTCTTTTACATGTGTTTTACGCATTAATTAGATGATTGCTTGAATGTATCTTGGACCCATTTGGATGAAAGTGAAATTTTAAAATGTTTGAAATTTCACCCACCATGTTGCTTCTACTTAATTTGCACCCAATATTCCTTTAGTCTTGACCACATGTTCCAGGGTCACATCTTCACACTAGTACCATCACTGCTACTCCAGAAACCTCTAGTTCTTTACTTCCCTCTTCTACTCCATCTATCTATATTCCTATTCCTCTTGCCACCACATTTGCCCTATCTACCATCACCACCTTCGTCTCTTCCATTTTCTATTGCTACCACGTATGTTACCTCTCCTACCACTACAACTACCACCCATGCTACCTCTATTACCACTGCACTTGGACCATCTGGATCCATACCAGAAGTAGGTGATTATGATTTGTTGACTCTGCCAAATCTAGAGCACAGATAGCATATCACTATACTAAGGCAGGTATATATATTTTATTTTTTTTATTTACTAATTTAAGAGTTGTAATAATATTTTTTTTCAATTATGTAAGACTAATCTTTAAATCTTTTTGCAACCTGTAGCCGATCGAGACTATCTAGACAATATCAAAGATCTTCCAAAAATAGGTTGATCTTGAGGGAGTGCGTTGGAAGAGGATGCTTGAGCACATCAAACAGTTCTATTGAACTAAGTTTGGGGTATGTATTATAAATATATTATATCAAAATATAATAAATATTTTCCTACATTTATTTAAATTCATTTTATAATTGTTAATTAATATATTAATTATTTCTTTTAATCTTGCAGAAGCATTATTATTGAAGTCAGGTGATCGATGCATTAATGAAGACAACCTTTTTTCATAAGGCTGCAGTTCTATACAAGGACTTCATCCACGACATCAAGAAGAAGTGGAAGTAGGAGTACTGGATTCTTGAGGAGACATGGAAAAAGTGCAAAAGCACTGGCAATCTGCCAAGCACCAACGGCTCTCCTAGCAGAATTCAAAGAATAGGAAGACTAATAAAGGCGGTCCAATGAGTGGACCATCTAAGCATACTACAGGGTTTATCTCTACGGAGGAGCATGCCCGAAAATTGATAAGTTGTTTTCTATTTTTTGTTATTAAGTTGTTATTAATTTCAGTATTTTATATAAGTTATTAATTTGCATTTTTTTTTAATTATTAATTTTAATTAGTACATATGTTAACTGTATTGATTAATAAGCAAGGCAATTGGCTCGGGATGTTACTCCATTTGAAGTCTTTAAGCACACACACAAAGAACCACAATAGAAAGACATTCATTAACCAGCGATCATAGAAAATTAATGCAAGTAATAATAATTTTTTAAGTTCAAATAAACTTAAAAATATTTTTACTTACTCCAATATTGCTTAAAATGCATGCAATAGGATATCAATAATCTCTGCGAGCAGATGTCACAGCTGTCCCCTAGATCTAGTGAGCCCACTCCACTTGATGAAACAGAGTTATACATTAGGATTGTCTAGGGATGGGAGAAGGGTCGGATCTACTAGCTTGGTTCTACAGTGCGATCATTCTATGGACATCCCAATGCCAGTTCCTCACATGCTCCATTGCCTCCCACATCTGCAAAGATATAATAGAAGATTGATAGGCGAGCTGTGGAGAGACAGTAGGAGATTAAGTAGTGAATGGAAGAGTGGCTAAACCAGTGGATGCAGCAGTTCATGCAAGCTTTTTACCACAAGACTAGGGTATCTATGGCACCACCTCCAATGGCTCCTTCTCACTATACAGCCGTCGATCCTACTGCTGATGATGTTATTGCTATTGAAGCATATATTGTACATCAAAAAGGCACAGAGGGCAATCAAGAGGGTAATTATGAGATGGAGGATCAAGATAGTTAGGTTTATATTAGTTACATATATATATATATATATATATATATATATATATATATATATATATATATATATATATATATATATATATATATATATATATATATATATATATATATATATATATATATATATATATATATATATATACTAGATTTTATTTTAGGATTTATATATAGTCTTGTAAATGTTTTTCTTTATTTATATTATTTAATTAAATGACTACAATATATATAAACAATTTTGCAAAAAAATATATTACGCATGTATCGATGGTTTACCAATGGCTTTAAAATATTTAATTTTTTTTTAATTTCCCTATACCAATGGTTTTTAGTATTTATTACATTTTTAATTGTCAATTACCGACTTTTTTATTATTTTATTATTTTATATTTAGTTGCACTAATAGTTTACCAATGGTTTACAAATATTTTATTAATTTCTAGGAATCAATTATGCAATGGTTTATTAACTTTTCTGATGATTTTTCTATAGGTATATATTCTGACGAACAGTAAGAACCATTGGCAAAAAATTACCAAGCATGGTTTTGATGACAAAAATTTCTATCTCTAATCCATCTGTAATTTATATTACCAATGGTTTTCCTAACATTACTGATGGTTTTTTCTGCCAGTAAATGCCTACTTTTTTGTAGTGATTCCCTCTTGAGAACTAGTTGAAAATTAACCTCCTTGCTTCTATCCAGTATTTCGCTTTTGTGAACCCTTAATTTTGCACCCTTCAGTATGCATTTAAACCTTAAAAGCACTTAATCTTAGTAAACAAATTTCCAGAAGCCAAAAACTTTCAAAATGGGAAAATAAAAAAATCAAATATGTCTTTTTGACATTTGAACTCCTTCAAATCATCCAGAACTGAGTAACGAATACAATGCAAGTGGAATCATGAAAAACATATAAGAAACGAGCAAGAACGAGCGAAAATGGAGTCCGTTGTTGCAAAGCCCTACAGCATTGCCATAAAACCCTCTACGGACCCGTAGAGAACTGTGCGACACTACCGCAGAGACCTTTATGATGCTATAGAGTCTTGTGCAGCAACTCCTATGAACTTCACTATTTTGCACGATCCTACATCGAAACTTCATTGTTTTCCTCCTCCAATCTTCTCCCTATATATAGAGGACATCTCCACACTTCAAATGATCAACTTGGGAAGCTTGAAAGCTTTTGTATCAAGCAAACCACTCTAGTTCTAAAACTTTTCTTTTCTTTTTCTCTCATTTTGCATTTGCTCCTTGCTTCGCAAAGCAAGTTAGGGGTTTTCTCCTTGATTCCTGTCAAACAAGTTAAAGGTTTTTCGCTCACCTATTCAAGGCAAGTCTATTGCCCAAGGCTCGTGTTCGCCATCTAAAACTAGCTGCCGCCAGCCATCCGAGACAAACATCATGTTGTCTGAGACTAACTGCTGCTCACTATCAAAGGCTAGCTGCCACCTGCCATTCGAGGCAAACTGTTGTGCCATCCAAGGCTAGTCATCGCCTACATCTGAGGTAAATTTTTTTCCCTTTTCTTTATTTTATTTATTATTTCCCTCCTTGAGATTTGTGTTCTAAGGCTCCTTGCCTCATTCTTGATTCGCTAAGGTAGTTAATTAGAATCTGACTTAATTAACTTCACTTGGTAATCAATTAGTTAAATCAGTCAACTCAACCCTATTTTAATCAATCAATCAAAATATGATAAAATGGCTAGGCTAAAGTAACTCCTTTACAAGAAGGGAGAACTACATGGGTTCTATTTCACATTCAAAGGGATACACAAACATGCTTAGTTCAAGCATCGAATCTAATTAAAGCTAACTAACTCTCCCCCCTCTATCACCTTCTTCACTTACTTTTATTTTGTTTTCTTTTACTTGGTTATTAGGCTTAGTTTGGGGAATGTGTGCCTTTCCTAAAACCCATAAGGGCTAAAGGAGGTATTCCCTAATTTTGGGATTTTCATTGTAATGTTAATTTTCTTTTAAACTTTACTTGTATATTTTACTTTATTATTAAATGGATGAGTTGAATGATCATGCATATTACAAATTGTTCATGCATCTTAGATTGTTCATGAAATATATTTAAGTCATCTTATATAATTGGACTCCATTTTCGCTCGTTCTTGCTCGGTTCTTATATGTTTTTCATGATTCCACTTGCATTGTATTCGTTACTCAGTCCTGGATGATTTGAAGGAGTTCAAATGTCAAAAAGACATATTTGATTTTTTTAGTTTCCCATTTTGAAAGTCTTTGGCTTCTGGAAATTTGTTTACTAAGATTAAGTGCTTTTAAGGTTCAAATGCATACTGAAGGGTGCAAAATTAAGGGTTCACAAAAGCGAAATACTGGATAGGAGCAATCGAATCTAATTAAAGCTAACTAACTCTCCCCCCTCTATCACCTTCTTCATTTACTTTTATTTTGTTTTCTTTTACTTGGTTATTAGGCTTAGTTTGGGGAATGTGTGCCTTTCTTAGAACCCATAAGGGCTAAAGGAGGTATTCCCTAATTTTGGGATTTTCATTGTAATGTTAATTTTCTTTTAAACTTTACTTGTATATTTACTTTATTATTAAATGGATGAGTTGAATGATCATGCATATTACAAATTGTTCATGCATCTTAGATTGTTCATGAAATATATTTTAAGTCATCTTATATAATTGGCCAAATTTATTTTGTCAACGTAAACCAAAAACCTAGTCCCCATATCTTTTTTGATTTCAAGGCTAATGATCTTTTTTCCTTTGGGTAGTAATTAGAGTCAAATGGGTTTTTTCCTTATACTTTTCTAAATAAAAACAAATTAAGGTAGCGACTCTAAGAAATAACTTTGAAATCTATCAAAAATAAGCTCAAGGGCTTCCTTGTGAGTTCTTTTCGAAATGAGTATTTCGATTCCCTTTAGCATATCGGACCGTTGCTTAGGCAAGGCCTCACAGATGGTGACTCTGCTAGGGACAATTCTTTTAAAAGAAGTAAGTGGACTACTAACTAGTTTAAAAAGATTTTGGCCTTTTAATATTATTGTGAATTTTCATGCATCACTTGCATAGGCTCTTTGCCATTCAACCTAGTTTTAAGAAAACAATGGATAGTGAGTAGCATCAAATGGGTAACCCTTCTTGGGTCTATTCGCTGATAATGAAATCATCCACCCTAGGATGAATCCTTTGATCCTTTCAAAGGTGTAATGAGCATCACATACTGCCAGACCTACGCGAAGCTCCTTGACTCACATGTGGTTAGGTGTATCACTGTTCTAATGTGACGGGTATCCAAATTAAGCCACTCTTGCCCTTTTATGTAATGAACCTAGATCCTAACCTTAGGTTGTATGTACCATAATTAAAACCTTTCATCTTTTCATTCTCATGAAATATTTCCCTTACATATCATGCATTCTTATTGTATAACAAAACACACATTCATCTCAAGTATAAGTCGAACCTTAAACTAAAGCAAGGTCAAACATTCTTACGTCCATTCAAACACCTACCCCATAAACACTTTCAGCTATATCCCATCACCCTATCAAATAACTTTTAAACCATCACCCTAAATCTTTGGCCTAAACACCATTGTCCTTTTACTCTAGCCCTTAACCCATTACTCTAGACACTCTGACCACCATCCAAACACCTTCACTCCTAAACCTTAAACACACTCACTTCTATTCCAATCACCTTGCGCCCCCCCCCCCCTCCCACAAACCTAAAACCATCACCCTAACTTTTGATCCTGAACACGTCACCTTAGCCTTTATCCTAAACACCATCACTTTAACCATATACCTTAAACAACTTACCCTAAACACCAAACACTTGAACCTCACACCTCAAATGTAAACCTAAACCACCTTTTATTTTTAGACCTTCAGCCATAAACCCGCAACCCAAAAACCCATATCCAACCCTAAAAACCCTGCTACCTAACCATAAGCCTAACGCATAGCCCCCTATCCTTATTGAAAAAAAAAAAAAAAAAAAAAGAACTAGACACCTTAGGTTCTTTATACTAAAACCATTATCTTGATCATACCCCTTGTTCAAAATTGAACCCACTATCCTCAAGCCAAACACCTGTGGCCTATTACCTTCAAAACTAGTCTGTTACCCTTAGCCCAACAACTTTGACCCAACACACTATCTTAAACCCAATATCCTTAGTCTAGTCTACTACCTTAAGCCCAAAACATTTTCCTCATCATACCTTAAGCCTAAAAAAATGGTTGGTTCATGACACAATGGGGAAGCCTTTTCTCTTAGGATCAGCATGCCTATGCCTACATCACCTTTTCTGTTCTATACCCATGACTTACCTTGTTGCTTTGGTTTGAAGGTACTAATGGCCAACCTGCTTGACATGGCTTCTCTAATCACACTTGTGACTAGACTCAAGAAGTAAGAAGAGCATTTCCAAGCTATCCAAGCTACTTAACAAGTCTAACTCAAAGAATAAAGGCAATTCATCGAGGAAGTTCAGGCCATGATTAATCAAGCCAGCCTTAACCATCCTAACCCAAATCTTATCTGAACTAAACTAATCCTAGCCCAAATTTGAGTCAAACCAATCCATATCTAAATGAAGATGGGGAAGTTTTCTCTTATCCAGACACTAGATTGCTCATAGAGAAACTTGAAGCTATGGAGAAAACCGTTAAATCCCTTAAGCATAGCAGTGACCTAATTAATATGGGTAGTTTGACCTTGTTCCCTGATGCTAAGCTTCCTCCTAAATTCAAAATGCTTGAACTGGAGAGATTTGATGGAACCACATGCCCTAAGACCCATCTGAAGATATATATAGGGGCAATGAAACATTTAAGACTTAGCGATGAGCTCCTTGCTCAACTATTCCAACAATCACTAACTGGTGCTGCAAGAAGCTGGTTTCTTTCACTAGACAATAGCTAGAAAAGGACATAGGATGATATCTATCATACCTTTGTGAAGTAGTATCATTACAATGGTGAAATGGGTGTCACTACACGTGACTTAGAAACTACCAAGCATCTTCCGGGGGAATCCTTCTCCATATTCCTTACAAGATAGAGGGCGAAAGCTGTTTAAATGGTAAATAGACTAATAGAGCAAAAACAAGTGGACATCCTTGTCAAGAACCTACTTCTAGTCTACCAAGTCTACCCAATACCTACCCACTATCAAAGCTTTGGTTGCAACTGCATCAAAGGTTGAAGATTGCATCCAAAGTGCATCATTTCAAACCTACATTCCCCACCACCAACCTAAATAGTGATGAAGAACCTAAACCCAATTCAACCCCACCTTACCTCAGTCCCAAGTGGCATGACATGGAGGAGTTCAAATGCAGCTAATTTGACCTGTCTAAGATTAAATTCTAAGTCTAAGTTTGAGTCTAAGTCCAAATCTCAAAGTCTAAGTCTAAATTTGAGTTTGATTTTGTAATCTTATTTGCTTTTTCTTGTATTTTTTCATCGATCATATCAGTCCCTTTTTGTTATCTTGTAATAAAATTATCCATTATAATAGAACATTGCCATGATCTACTTATTAAGCCGTGATGATCTTAGGATATAAAGAGACATAAAGTTACGTAAACCCGTAGAACCC
This sequence comes from Reutealis trisperma, assembly GCA_947687605.1. Classification (NCBI taxonomy): domain Eukaryota; kingdom Viridiplantae; phylum Streptophyta; class Magnoliopsida; order Malpighiales; family Euphorbiaceae; genus Reutealis; species Reutealis trisperma. The sequence continues at coordinate 13,569 of CANTUT010002267.1, forward strand.
TGTGTAACTTATAATTCTTTACCGTTCATCATGTTGAACCTTATCCCAAGATCAGAACCTGATTACCTTTTCTTGTTGCCCATTTCTAATTTATCATTTTACATATTACCAAATACTTACCAATATCATTTGCATACTCAACTCGTATAGTTTCCAAATTTGTATTGCATGTCATTATCCAAATACTCATTACTTAATACACTATTATAACAATAATTACAATAGAGTTTACAATACATATAAACTCAATAATATTCTAGTACTAAACCTTCGGTAACCATAGAGCTCTAAAACAATAGTCTTTATAGTCAAGAATCACAACACTTGAAATTAGCAAAGCAACTTCCAAGCGGAAGAATAGAGCTTAGACTTTACCTTGCTGACTCGTCAACCTTACCTAAAAAATTTAAATAACTAGGGAATGAGACAAAACTTAGTGAGTACATAATAATACAATATATATATGGTGAGTATGTGGTTCATTACTGGGATGGCTCATGGTGACAATGGAGTGATGTTTATCAAAATTGTCATTATGAATAGATTTCTCATTTAAGATGGAATCAACATCTTTTAGCAGAAATAGTAATTTTCTGGAAGCGAAATGCTTTCCACACATCTAAATTTAAGAGTAGTGGCCTAAGCCTTGCTCACTCACATGCATCACATTACGCAAGACTGATGAAGTCTTATAGTTAGGCATGCTCCTAACAGAGGTTGGGTACTCTCGCCCTACCCATAGGCTTTTACCAAGTGCATGAGGTCCAATGTATTACCCCATATCAGAAGGGTATTTCTGCTTATCAATAGGCATTGATAAAATGGTTCATATAAGGTTCACAATAAGGAATTTAATGATCATATTATGAATTCAACATGAAAGGTTCACAATAGCCAAATGCCATCAAGAAGTATCATATCAAATAGCTCAATATTTAATAGGCAATTGATGCTCATCACGGAGTTGGAATATTTCAACAATAATGATTTGAACAATAAAGGTTCAAAGAACATGGCACATGTCATATTACATTATTAAGTACTCACCTTAGACTCCTTTGCTCCTATTTACATTTAACTTTTTGATGCTAGTAGTACTTCTCGCACTTTTGGACAATATCCTTACCCTTGTCTTTAGATTCTACACATTTGCATTTCAATTACACATTAATCACTTCTTTATTATGTTATCAGTTTAAATTTAGGTTAACTTGTTAACACTTTCATTTTGTTCCTTGTAGTACTAACTTGTTACTTTTTTTGACACTTTCCTTAATTATTTTCCAAATAGTAAAAGTATTCACTTTAAGGAAAGATAATTCCTTTCCTCCCAATTTCACATATTAATTTCATATTACTCTATTAGAATCAATTTAAACAATTTCCAATATTCAATGGAATTCATTCTACTTCTACCTTCCAATTCTATTCATGAGCCTAGTTCATTAAATTTGGAGAAAATCATTTCTATCAATTGAATTTTGAAATTAACATTATACAATTCATGTTATACCATTTTTAAGCTTAATTCCCCTTCAATTTCCTAAGTTCAAGTTCAATTCTCAAAATCCCTAATTTTTTCGAAAACCCTAAAATTTGGGGAAAACCATTAATTCCTCATCCAATCTTTAAATTGATCATGGAATTATGAAATTAGCATAACATAAAACCTATGTTGTCATTCAATTGTCATATCTAGCAATAGAACATCAAGTTCCCTTTTAGACTAAATTTATGCTACTAAGACTTTCAAGTTTTGAATCAAGCTTCCTTAATTCATTTTAATACTTCCAAACCATTTTCCTTCACCCAATTAACCTTAGATGCCTTCAAATAGAATTTAAAATACTTTCTCTTCAATTTCATTAAAGTGGTCGAACATGCTTCCTAGTGCACTTAGATGTGTTTCATGCTTTCCTTGTTTATTTTGTCATGCTAAACCCTTAGTTCTTAAGCCCAAATGACATATTTCATCAACTAACATATCAAGTAAACATTTTCTAGTTTTAATCCCCATTGGCCACTTCACATAGATGAAAGAAATGGTAAGTTTTTGCAACTATAATACCAAAGTCATGCTTAGAACACATAAAGGAAGAGATGAGCATAGTTTCTTACCTTGGAAAGCCTTGGTTTGAATTCTATAATGGTGGCACAAAATTCAAAGGATGTTCTTTCTCCAGGACTTGAGTTTTGTGTTAGGTTTTGGAAAAATGGTGGAAATTTGCACATCTTATTGCTTATATATAAAAGTTGAATGGTGAGGATTCAATCATCTCTAATCTAATGGCTATAACTTAATCACAATGGATGACTATGATTTAATCAAGTGAATGGTTACGATCTCTTCTAGATTGATGATTTTCATCATATGGTTTTTGAAAATAGCAAAAATGAATGTAGACTTTGGTGTGGATGAAGTGGGAATTCAAATTGGAAAAGGAATTGACATAGTAAAAAATGGTGGCTTCTTAGTCAAATTTTATGGCTAGCTCATCCTACACCCATTTAACCAAGTTGTTTTTTCTTGCGAGTCCTTTAGCCATTCCTTAGGGCACTTCCTTTCAGCCAGTATGTCATTTACATTTAAGCCAATAGAGTATCACCCCAAATGTCTCTTCAATCTCAAAATGATAAGATTAGCTTGGCTTGTTCTTTTCCATGAATCTTGCTATGAATAGCAAAATCATACAACCTCACTGATCCTCTTTAGAATTTCTAACCTACCTTTGAACCATTCCCAAACTTCAAAATGTACCATCCCATCCCATGCCTCTTTAGCAAATATCTTATTATCTTTAAGAAAAGCCTCCTTGTCAAATTATACCATCTATAAAGTCCAATAGGGTTAAGGTCTGCCAACCATCCGATTGGTATTGAAAATCCAATAACAAAGGGCAAGCCCCTATCCATGAGCGTATAGAATCTTTACAATCAAAACCTTTATCACCTTACCTGAGCTAAAGCCAACCATTTAAAGCACCCTTATGGAAAAACCCAAGCTAACAAACTATCCTCAAAGCCTGAAAGCCCAAACCAAAGAGCCTTCATCATGAAGCCTTTACCATGAAGCCCAAAAAGCCATCACCATGAAGCCCAAACCAAGAAGCCTTCACCATGAAGCCCAAATCAAAAAGCCTTCACAATGAAGCTTAAGCTTGAAAGTTTTTATCATGAAGCTCACTCCCAAAAAGCCTTCATTTATAAAGACTATAATCTCCTTTAAGGCCAAATCTGATAGAGCCTTCCCGAGATGATTTCCTAGCCTAATCTTTCTCCAAGCTAGACTTAGCCTTCCAATATAACCTCTTATAATGTCTAGCATCCTAACTTAATCCTAAGAAAAAATTTATCTAAGCCTTTCAAATGAACTCGCTAAAGGCCATAACCTAACCGAGTCTTTTAAACCTGAATGAGCTTGAGGCAGAACTTGACCAAGCCTTCCAAATGAACTCACCAAAGGCCATAACCTTATCGAGTCTTTTAAACCTGACTGAGGTTGAGGCAAAATTTGACCAAGCCTTCTAAATGAACTCTCCAAAGGTCATAGCCTAACTAAGCCAAAGTTTCGAACCTAACTAAGCCTTCCACGTGACCTTTTTTAAGGATAAACCCCATAAACTGACCTTCCCCAAATCTTCTAACTTAATCATCTCTAAAGACCTGATCCTCCTGATCAAGTTCTCCAACTCAACCTCAAACCAAATCTTCTCTAAAGTCATAACTATCTAAGTCTTTTAAATTGAATAGTTCGATCTTTTCTAAGACCACACCTTGCTTGAACTCCCAAAATGACTTTTTCCTAGGCCAAACTAATAGCCATTGACCAACTAGCCGTATACTTTATATGCCTATTTTCACCTCTAAGCTAACCAATTAACCAAAAACGAAATGACTAAACCACTTTCTTTTATCATTCTAAAGTGGGGGCACCTCCCTTCCAAATGTTCACCTTTCTAAAATGAGGGCATCTTTCTCCTAAAAATTAACACTTTTATATCAAGCTGACCCTTCACAAGTTTAAGGTATCCGATCATTGCATAATTATCCAGCGTTTTTGCATTAAACAGGCTTATGAATCAAGATGGATTGTCAAACTCTTGAAGTAAGACAGATCATCAACTCAATCAATCTAAATCAATCTCAATCTCAGGACTATTAGTTTTCCTGTTCCTACTAGACATAATGGTTGTCTTTACCAATCCTACTAGACAGAATGGTCATCTTTTTTATCCTACTATACAGGATCGTCACTTTTCATTCCTACCAGAAAAGACCATTACTTCTACTGTTCCTACTAGACAAGACAGTTATCTTTACTATTCCTACTAGACAGGAAGGTCATCTTTTTTATTCTACTAAACAGCATCATCACTTTTTAGTCCTACCAGAAAAGACCATTACTTCTACTGTTCCTACCAGATAGGATAGTTATCTTTACCATTCCTACCAGTCAAGATGGTCATCTTTTTTATCCTACTAGACAGGATCATCACTTTTCATCCCTATTAGAAATGACCATTACTTCTATTATTTCTACCAGACAGGATAATTATCTTTACCATTCCTACCAGACAGGATGGTCATCTTTTTTATCTTATCAAACAGAATCACCACTTTTCATTCCTACCAAAAAAGACTACTACTTTTACTATTCTAATCAGATAGATAGTTATCTTTACCATTCTTACCAGACATGATGGTCATCTTTTTTATCCTACCAGAGAGATCACCACTTTTCATTCCTACCAGAAAGGATTACTACTTTTACTATTTCTACCAAATAGGATAGATATCTTTACCATTCCTACCAGATAGGATGGTCATCCTTTTGATCCTACCAGACAAGATCACCACTTTATCAATTCCTACCAAACAAGGTCACCTTCTTTCCTGATAGGATCATCATTCCTACCATATAGGATCACCATGTTGTCGATTCCTACTATACAAGGTCGCCTTCTTTCCTAGATTATCATTCCTACCATATAGGAACATTGCTTTTAGCTTCTACTAGAAAGGACAACAATCAAATGTTACTAGCTGACAGATCTCCCAAATATACTAAAAGCATCTTTTTTAAAATTTAACCACACATTTCACCCAAATGTCTAAACTCTGATCTAGACATTAATTGGTTCCTTTTACCATCTCTCATCCTCAGGTTCATTGTCATCAAAATCACTTTTCAGACAAAGACAATTCTGATGAGGGTAAAATTGTGAACCCTTAATTTTGCACTCTCCAATATACATTTGAACTTTAGAAGCACTTAGCCTTAGTAAATAAAGTTTCAAAAGCCAAAAACTCTCAAAATGGGAAAATCAAAAAAATCAAAATATGTATTTTTGACATTTGAACCCTTTAAATCATCTGAGACCAAGTAACGAATACAACACAAGAAAGAACGGGCAAAAATGTGCCCGTTACTACAGAGCTCTACAGAACTACCATAGACCCCTCTATGAAACCATAAAGAACTATACACTACTACAGAGACCTTTGCAACACCGTAGAGCCCTATGTGGCAACTCCTGTGAACTTCACTATTTTGCGCAATCCCCCATCGAAACTTCAGTGTTTTCCCCCTCTAATCTTCTCCCAATATATAAAAGACCTCTCCACACTTCAAAGGATCAACTTTGGGGAGCTTGAAAGCTTTTGCATTAAGCAAATCACTCTTTTCTTTTTCTTTCACCTGGCATTTGCTTCGTGCTTCGTAAAGCAAGTTGGGGGGTTTCTCCTTGATTTCTACCCAACAAGTTAAATGCTTTTAGCTAGCTTCTTTGATGCAAGTCTATTGCCTAGGGCTCATGATTCACCATCTGAGGAAAGCATCACACCGTTCGAGGCTAGTCATCGCTCACTGTCCTAGGCTAGCCGCCATTCATTGTCCGAGCTAGCTGTAGCCTACCATTCGAGGCAAGCCGTCTAAGGCTATACATCGCTGGCCATCTGAGATAAATTTCTTTTCCTTTTCTTTATTTTATTTATTGTTTTCCTCCTTGAGATTTGTGTTCTAAGGCTCCTTGCCTAATTCTTAATTTGCTAGGGTAATTAATTAGAATATGACTTAATTAACTCCAATTGGTAATCAATTGGTTAAATCAATCAACTCAACCCTCTTTTAATCAATCAATCAAAACATAATAAAATGGCTAAGCTAAACTAACCCCTTTGCAAGAAGGGAGAACTACATGGGTTCTGATTCCCATTCAAAGGGATATGCAAGCATGCTTAGCTCAAGCATCGAATCCAATTAAAGCTAACTAACTCTCCCCCCTCTATCACCTTCTTCACTTGCTTTTATTTTGTTTTATTTTACTTAGTTGTTAGGCTTAGTTTGGAAAATGTATAACTTTCCTAGAACCCATAAGGGCTAGAAGAGGCATTCCCTAATTTTGGGATTTTTATTATAATGTTAATTTTCTTTTGAACTTTGCTTCTGTATTTATTTTATTGTTGAATGAGTTGAATGATCATGCATATTATAAATTGTTCATGCATTTTAGATTGTTCATGAAATATATTTTAAGTCACACTTATATTAACTGGCCAAAGTTATTTTGTCAAAGTAAATTGAAAACCTAGTCTCCAGATCCTCTTTGATTTCGAGGCTAGTGATTTTTTTCCTTTGGGTAATAATTGGAGTTAAATGGGTTTTTTCCTTATATTTTTTCAAATAAAAATAAATTAAGATGGCGACTCTAAAAAATAATTTTCAAATCTATTAAAAATAAGTCTGAGAGCTTCCCCCTGAGTTTTTTCCCAAATAAGCATTTCAATTACTTTTAGCAAATCGGACCAATGCTCGGGTAAGACCTCACAATTTTATAGGCTTTGGTGTAATATTATGGCCCAAACTTTGGTCCATGCTAAAAAGTTACTTTTTTTGCCAGGTTAGCTAGCATAGAAGTTATACCTTGTAGGGCTCCTATTGGAATTGGCGCCTCATTGTAATCCTGAGTCTCCTGAGGCACTAAGCTCGTTTCAATATGTTCCACTATATGAGGAATGAATCCTTCTTGCCCTACTTCATCAACAGTGATATTGGCATCCTGAGACAGCGTCATTTCTTTTCTAGTTTTAGTTTTTGGCAGTATGTCCAACATGTCCCACCGAGCGTACCAAAATTATATTGGTTGAATTTGCAAATGCGGGCATGTCACACGTGTAAAGTACGCGTACCTTTGATTTTTTGTGCCCTTAGGACTTCCAAATCAAAACAATTGTAAATCCTTAAGGTTCTTTATCACAATTCTCTTGAATTGAATAATGCACTAGCTAATTTGATTGTAATGAGGAATTAGGAATTATAAAGATTATGAAGCAATGAATGAAAAGACATAAACAACTAAAATGAGACTAAGCTTTGATTGCATTAAAGAAACTTGGAAATATTCACAAACAATAAAACTTGAAAACATAACGGTAAACTAAGGTTTGGAAAATAAAGATGCTAAACAGGGAAATAAAATAACAATTGAAATTGGTTGCCTGAATTGAGAATCTTGAATTTGCTTTAAGTTTTGTAGTCTTAGTTAGGGTTTTTTGGAGTAATTTTTGTTTGTCCTTTGCTTCATACGCTCATTTTGCTTTTTTAACTTGCTCTTACCCTGGTAGTTGCTGCTTCAGCCATTAACACTAACAGCTTGTTTGGATGAGGTGTAGGGAAGGGTAATTAATGGAAAAGTATGGACAAATAAGGATGGGAATGGAAGGAAAAAGAATGGAAGTATACATGCTAATCTTCCCCTTATTTGGGAGAGAAATGATGGAGGAAAATTAATTAATAGAATGGTAAGTTTTAAAATTATAAAAATAACTTTATAACTTATATATTGAAAACAAAAGAATAAAATTATTTTATACATTTAATATGTCAAAAATTTTACTAATATTCATTCACATTTATATAATTTAAATAATTCATATATTTATATATTACTTCTTTTTTTTTTGTATAAGCATAAAATATGAACAAATTTAGTACCAAAATAATCTTATAACTTAAAAATAATATAAAATAAATATATGTACTTAAAAAATAGTAACATTGTTTTATACATTCAACATGTCAAAAACATTTATATTCATGTACCTATATATATTCCAAATAATTCCTATATTTATATATTGCTAATATATTTAAAACTGAAAATAATGGTTGGTAAAGAAATTAATTATGAAACATAAATATAATTAATATTCAACTATCCCTCTCTATTCCCAAATTGGAGTGTAGCAAAATTTGATGTTTGAAATGCTAAAAAAGGTAAAACTTACCCTCCCTTTCCATTATTTACATCTCTAAAAAATTTGTTCCATTCTTTCCAAATAAAAGTACAACGGTACCCTTCTATTACTTACACTTTCTTCTCATTCTCTATATTCCATCCAAACAGGCTAAAAATTGCCAATTGTTGTTAAGGTTTGTTGAAAACAAAAGAATAACATTATTTTATCCATTTAACATGTCAAAAATTTTACTAATATTCATTCACACTTATATAATTTAAATAATTCATATATTTATATACTACTTTTTTTTTTTTTTTGTATAAGCATAAAATATGACCAAATTTAGTACCAAAATAATCTTATAACTTAAAAATAATATAAAATAAATACATATACTTAAAAAATAGTAACATTGTTTTATATATTTAATATGTCAAAAACATTTATATGCATGTACTTATATATATTCTAAATAATTCCTATATTTATATATTGCTAATATATTTAAAACTGAAAATAATGGTTGGTAAAGAAATTAAGTATGGAACATAAATATAGTTAATATTCAACTATCTCTCTCTATTCCCAAATTGAAGTGTAGCAAAATTTGATGTTTGAAATTCAAAAAAGAGTAAAACTTACCCTCTCTTTCTATTACTTACATCACTAAAAAAATTATTTCATTCTTTCCAAATAAAGGTATAAGGATACCCTTCTATTCCTTGCACTTCTTTCTCATTCCCTACATTTCACCCAAACAGGCTAAAAGTTGCCAATTGCTGTTAAGGTTTGTTGTTCCTGTTTTTACTTTCTTGAATACCTCAATTGCCAAGTCATGCTCCATCAGTTCTTTAGCTATTTACCAACTACCCATAACTTCCAGCTCTTACTCAACTCCCAACTTTTGACTCCTAAAATAATTTATTTAATAAGTGGATTAATTTAATAAATAAGTTGATAAATTGCTGAACCTTATAAATAGGCCAACACAAATATATGAATTTTAATATTCTGCAAATCTTTAGTAAAACATTTTTTAATCAATTCTTTTAGAAAATACATAAGGGGTTTATCCCTAAACAATTTCGAAAGTTTGCTTCAGACAGACCAATAAATTATTCATCTTCCAGTTCTAATCAAACACCCAAATTAATAAATTAATCATTTGCTTAAATTTGTCTGAAATGTCTAAATTATTAATCTTTTATTTTTATTTTACACTAAATGTCAACAAGAATAAATTCATAGAATTTTCAGATGACAATAATCTAATTCCTAATAAAAATTCAGCTTCACCCAAATTAAAACTATTAGTGTTAATATATTTTTTGTTGTAAGAATTTATAATAATTTATTGTTTTCTAAATTCTATTCCTACGTAGCCGATTTTTTACCAAGAACTAGATTATTATGTCAACTCATTATTCCAACAACTTAGAAAAAAATCTCCATCTTAGACATCTACGCACACACCAATAATTCAACAAATTAAGGATCAAATTTTCTGCCTTTGCGACCTTTGACAACAAGAACGGCCAGAGCATGCAGATTATGCAAGATTTTCAACCTTATCATCCAATCAAGATCTATAAATTGCACCAAGCTAGCTCGTTACCTTATCATCCATGCAGATGTCTAACAACCAGTGTAGTAGATATTTTCAACTAATGACGTGAAGGGCCAATTACAAAAACTCAAAAAAATGGTGGTCCAGAAAATTTAAGAGCCTTGAAAGTTACAATCTCAATCTCTAAGCAAAACACTGCTACTTCTAAGGCCAGCTCTATGTTGCAAGATTAAAGCTCCCATAGATTAACTATATAATTCCTTCGTGTCTTACACAGGACACACAGATCTTACCACCTATTATTAGGAGGCTTAACCTTGTAAATGCGGACAATCCAATTAGATGTTGTGAATGCCTCTTCCAAGTATTCAAGTTTAATATCCTTATTTCCAATTTCCACACCCCTTGCACGATCATACCTACCACCATGAAAGAAATTACAAGATTACAGAAATGCATACTGAAAAGGCACAATAATAATGATGATGATGATGATGATGATGATCACCATGTGCATGAGTTCAAGCAGTTTTTGTAATATAACACCTTCCATTCCAAACATACCCGGGAAAATCACCATGTGCTTGGAATCTAAGAATGGCAGGCTATATCTGGAACATGGTAAACAAATTTTAGAGCTCTAGCGTTGATTTGGCAGGAATCCAAGGACAGGCAAGCTTATTTAGGGCTTGCACAGTTAATTCAATCAAATCTTTATATACATGTATTCTTCAGCTTTGAGAAAAAGAAATATTTTAGTTCCATATATCGCTCTTAATGACAATCTATACACCCATCTGTGACCTAAACTACATAAACAATATATAGCAAAGTATAAATCAAACGATGAAGCTGGAGCACAAGTTTCAGACTTTTAATCAGGTCATATAGATGAAATGAAGTACGATTTTAATGCACAATAGTTTTGGTTTAGGAGCCAAAATCATTAGTCTTAGTAGGAACCAAAAAACCCTAGTTTAAGATTAGGTCTTTATTTGCAGCCAAATTACCTGCAAGTTTAAGATTACTTAATAGTATTTATGCACTTGTTAACTCTTGAATGGCCTGATGCAATTCTAACCCGGATTGCCCCAAATTCACATGCAATTCAGACCTGAATCGTCCCCGTAAGAATTTTTTCACCATTTCAATCAAATTTAAGCTTAAATAAAAAAAAATCTGAAGTTCAAAATTGTAATGTTATCATGGACACTGTTCACAAGAAAATCTAAAATTCAGCCCTTCTTTGAATTTGATTGTTCTACATCAACATGGCATTGCATTTTTTCAATTTCACAACTTTTTCTAGATTTTACTTCTCAATGACCTTTACACTACTTTCAGCTTTATGGAATTATTAACTGATCTCTTTGTTTTACTATGCAACGTATTTGGTCCCTAAACTTCCATGAAGGAAATTACAGCAGCAGTTTCATTATTAACGTCACATTCTATCATATGCAAAATACACCAAATTACTATGCATACATGCAATAGAGAATTAATATGAATACATGCAATAGAGAATGCATATGCATACATGCAATAGTGCGAAAGTGTAAAAAAACAGAGAGTGAACAATTAACTTACCCTGAAGGCTTGCCATATTCCGTCACCAGCTCTCCAAATCGATAGTAGGATAGCTTATACCTGTTTGACAAAATTACTTAATAAGATACATGTACTAGAAAGTTTCACCAACATATGGCTCTTGACATGACCAATGTGTAGTTTAAATGCACGTCAGTTGATGTTGTCAACTATGGAACGACAAGTTTGGCCTCAAAACACAATTGTTATTTGTATATTTACAACAATGGTAAGAACAAAATCTAGTATCATGTGATGTTAACTCCAGCTCAAGGAAATCATCCTCGCTATATTATCATCAAATAAAATGGATAAATTGCATGCACAAATCCCAAGCAAATACTTCAAACACCCCAGGACAGATGCAAAAGAAATGGTTACAAACTCAATCATGTTTCTTACTTTTGTTTTCATAAAAGAATAACTAAAGATTAAGGTAAAAATATTTGTATACATGATTAGATTCTAGTTCACAAAAGTTGCCTATTATTCCCAAAATTTCCCAATTAAGAGTCAAATAAAAGAATCTTTTGAGTTATAATTCTAGTCAATATAGGAGTCAAATAAAGAAGGAATCATGTCCAAATTTTGCATGGAATATAAACCTAAGTAAATATATAGGATTACTTTTAAGTCTATTAACGCCCATACTTGTAAGTTAGTGATGTAGGACAGATTTAGATAATCTGTTCTACTTTGAATTTTCAGAAAATTAAAAGGTTAAAATTGAAAATCCAGACTTGATTTTACAAGAATCAGATCTGGACAAGGAATAAGTAAGGGGAAAAGGGAAAAAAAACTTCTAAGAGTCATACTTAAAAGGTCTAGAAGTCACACCTAAAGTTGAATTGAGTCACACAATTCTTAGCAATAATGCAGAGTTTATTTTATTGAATCTATAAGTTGTATAATAATGATTACAAGCCTAAGTATTTATAGAGTTGAAACTAATCCAAAGCATGTTTGGATTAAGAATCCTACACTAGTTCTCCAACTACGAAAACAAATTAATACTAACTAGGAAATACTAAACCCACTAAAACTCCTAAATAAAGACTGAATAATAAAAAACTACTAAAATAAAAATTGAACAACGATTTTCAGCAATGCTAGATATTACAGAATTGCCCTTAATACCTAAAGTAATGAACCAGCAGCTGTATTATATAAATATACCCATTATTACTCTAAAAAGGCTGAAATTACTTTATAATTTCTCTAATAAATCCCATATTAAATCTAACACATAATTCTAAGCTTGAATCCTTGAATTTGAAGTTTCTTGTCTTCCTATTCTCCATCAGTTAGTCATTAAAACTTCAGCAATTAATGCTCTTGTTTTTGAGTTGTGTTATGTGTTGATGAGAGTGAGTCATAGATAATACTAGTGTGAGGATAGTAGTTTTTTTTTTCATTAATTTTTCCTTTATTTTTATGAAAATAACCAAATCTGCCAATTTAATTTTAAGCCTCTTATCTGGATTTCTAAAAACCCTAACTTTGATTTCTTGGTGGCCAAATTTTTCCTGTTCATAATATATCAGTGTATAACAGATTCCCATTGGGCAAAGCCAAACCATCTCAATGCAAGCCACTTCCACCTCCTTATGAAGGTACTTATTAACTATCTAGTACTTCCTAGTATTTCCATCCTTTCATCCCCCTACATTTCATGGGATGTTTCTCCACCAATCAACATTTGTTGTCATACATCGTAATGAGTTGAATTGCACTCTTGTAGACATGAACATTCCACCTAGCAAAGATTTTGCACTTACATGAGACCGGCAACTCAGTAAAGATTTTACAATTACATAAGATACATATCGTACTTATTTTATCTTGAATCCTCTGAAATTCAATTGTCAACATTTCCTTATTCTCATCTTTTTTTTTTTTTTTCTATGATTAAACCAACAAACTCTGTAACATCCAGACTAACTGAGCACCATTCACTTCCTCTTGCATAGCTCAAATTGAAATCTATATATCACCCAACATATATCCCCTAAACTTATAGCCTAATAAGGGTATATTTGGTCTTTACAACTATACTTATTTTCAATAGTATAGAATAGTAGCTTTCGAGAATGTTGACCCTGAAGTATAGTTTTACTTAACACCATTTCTATTGCCACAATAATAGAGTGAAATTTTGGTAAATTGCTGTGCTTGCAAATGTATATGCAGACAAAAGAATGTTAATGTGAAAGAAGCAACAAAATATACTTGAGAAATTTAGGACTATTATAAATAAGCAACTAGGAGAGATGGCTCACATAATTGAACCATGAACAATATTTTCAGTCAATTCAAAGAATTATTGATCTGAAACAGAACCATCAAAATTGGGTAGCCAAAGTTCACGTTAACCAATTTATTGGTTGGTTAATTGCCAATTAACTGAATCCAAAGCAAACTGCACAGCCACCCACAGTTGCAACAGATCTCTCCATCATGGACCAGTAACACAGAAAACAGCTAATAATTTGGCGTCAGTGACCCAAAACCAGAAAAGAGCTTCAAGCAGAAGAATAAAGAGAAGAAGAAAAATTTTTAAAAATTTTATCATAACCTGCTCTATACACATACATAGACCCACATCTATAAGAGAAACAGAAATAGGGGGGAAAAGTCAGCCTCTGAAAAGAAAACAATGAGAGAACAAATAGATATAAATAAAAAGGAGAAAGACTAGAAAAGTGAAAAAGTCAGGATAAATATGAGGAATAAAATAATAAAATATTTTGTCGCAACTTGTGTTTTAGAAACAAAGGACAATGTGTTCAACTGAGAAAAACGATGTTCTATAATATCCACTAAAGAGTGAAGTGGCACTACAACCACTAAAGAGCAAAGCGGCACTATGAGTACAAACCAATACCCATTATTTTACTTAACCAGCTTGCCTGTAACAAACTGTTATTAAAGGCGCAAGGTGCAACCATGCAAAGGCGCCTTGCCTGGACTTATACCCAGGCGGCAATCTGGCCAACCGCAGCTTTGGAGTTAGGAATAACTGAATTTTTTTTTTTTTTTTTAATGAATGTGGGTCCAGAAATTTTAAAAATTGACCACTCCTTACAGAAACCTAATGCAAAAAGGGTACTTTAAACTTTCCTAAAGATTCCTTACTGAAACCTAATACCAAAAGGGAACTTTGGAAATATCTTAATCTAACTATAACTACAAAAAAAATTCCACTATCCTAATCTAACTCTACCTACAAAAAAATCTCATGTACAAACATGAGTGCTTAAAAGCACCAAGTTCAATGTTATATATATATATATATATATATATAGAGAGAGAGAGAGAGAGAGAGAGAGAGAGAGAGAATAACATGAAATAATATTTTGAATTACACAAGACTTTAATCCACCTTTATGTAAAAGAAAGCCACCCTTTATATATAATTCTATGGCCAATGTGGTAAAAGTACATAGTTTTCTCACAATTTCTTTATTCTTGTTCACATACCAATATTCAAAAGAACAATACTTGTACCATAATAATTATTTTCTGAATTAATTCATATGGAATCCTATTGTGAACACCTCATAACATAACACTTAGAAGCAGCATTATACTGAAACTATTAATAAAAACACAAAATTCTGATAGTCTAAAGTTGTTTATCTATTAAGTTTTAACAGCCTACTAAATAAACATAAGCTAATATATCAGGAGCTTAATTGAGTAAAATTCATTTATGTTCATGCTCATTTATTTATCAACCTAAGATATGCAAAAGAGAGAGACAAATTAAGATAAAGAAAAATGAGTATACAAAGGGCAAGAATTTGACACTGTTATGTCTCCACATTACCTGAAATGCCCAAATCAGAATTGCTCATCTCAAATGAGAGTTATAATGACTGTACAATAAAGAGTTACAATCACACTTTATATAAGATTTTGCCATACTTTTCAACCATCTACAGATGGAAGCTATAATGACCCATATTTCACTTTGCTTATATTAAGAAAAAGAGGGAAAAAAATCAGATCTTTCTAATAAAGTTATATAAAATGAAAAATGACAGAGAAACAGGAACTTACATGAGACAATTCAACATCTTTGGAGCCGCGCCTTTGTCAACACGATACTCACCATTGACAAGATAATCAGGTTCCTTAATTACAGGGAACACTCCACCTCCAATTCTTACCATCCACAAAAACCTAGAGCAAGAGAATTGCATTAGGACAGAATAAAAACACATTATACATGAACCTAATGCCAATTCAGCAATATTTTTGCCAAGGATGCTCATAACACAATGCTCACATTTGCTACAGACCAGAATGGATTAATTCAATGACCAGTCAAATAGAATTCACTTGGATTTGTCAAAAACAGAAATGTCTTACTTTTGCATTTTCATTGAACAGTTTTAAAAAAGCGCAAAAAAAAAAAAAGGAAGGATGTTAAACTGATTCAAGTGACATTAAAAACTTATAAAATATGATTGTTAGAGACTTACTTGTTGATATCGTCAGAAGAATAACCTGTAACACCGCCAAAGACAACTAATACATAATCCACATCAAGTGATCTCATTATTTCATATGCTTCATCCTCATAAGATGACATTGCACGTCCAACAGTAGCAATGTGTGTATTGTTCCACGTATTATTGTCAACAATCACAGTTCTGTTTCCCATGGCAGTAATTTGATACCCATAATCCCACCATGACATCACCTTAGCATCTGGAGGTGTGTTTTGTCGTAGCCAAAAGTATGCTTCACGGTAATCATCAAAGATGACCCTGTTGCCATGGGCACCCCTTGCAGCCAAGACAATTGAGGGAGATGAGTATGCCTCTGAAGTCACCCAGGTACAGTGCGTAGCATACTTACTCAGCAAGTAAAATGCACCAAGAAGCAATGCAATAGCACCATTTCTTTGAAAAGGCTGAGATTGATCAAGCAAAGCCTGCTTTGCATTAAACATGAGTTAGCCAACATCTTACAAGATCCACCAGCATAAAGTAAAAGCAACCTTTCTCCAAGAATTTACTAAAAAAGAAACACTGTTTCTCCGAACTGCTACAACTAGCAATTTGTAAAAACCTCAATAATTATTCACTACTAGCAATGCTGAACGAAGACCACAGAAACAATTCAAATTGCTGTACTTAACTTTTTCAAGAGAGGGTTGATGTGTTTGTGTGTGTGTGTGTGTGCACATACTCTTTGGTGAGGATGGACACAGGAGTGCTGCTTGTGTGCACAATATTCCTACGAGATTTTCTACCCTATTTAAATGGGTTTAAGAAGCTAAAACATCAGCTTATTAACCAGTCTCTAATTGAACATAAACAGCAATAGTTCCATTAACTGCAGTATTGTTTTGGTAATGTATCGTAAGGTTTGGAACTTGAAAGTACTTTCTGAGACCAAAGGCAAAGGGATCACAAGTGCTTCAGCATGAACATTATAAAATAACAATATGCTTATTTGAAATAAATAACAGTAATAAATCAAAGAAGCGGGAGAAAGAAGAATTTAAACCAAGTTGTATGTATAGACCTCACCTTAGAAGAAGCCTTTGCACTGCTAGTTCCTTTAGTGGAACCAGATTGGGCAACCTTGTTCTTTGCCCTCAGCAATAATGTCAAATTCTTTATTGTGGCAGAAACGGCAATAGCACTAATAAGGCACACGGCAGGTGTAGCCACAAGAATCAACCGAACCATTACACCCGCAAAATACATGCTAGTGAGACCATACATCACTATAAATATTGTAGCATCTGATAGCCGCTTGAAGCAGAAATAAAGACCCGCAGGGAAAAGGAAAAGTAAAATATGAAAATCAAACATGAAAGATGACCAAGCTGTTGGCTGGTGCTCAGAGACAGATGCAATGATGGGGATGTGATCCTTAGCATATGTAGGATCCAGCAGAGAATAAAATCGGCCTGTCCATGGAGAAATGTAACCAGATGCGGTGCCAACTCCTAGAGCAATAGCACCAACACCAACTGTGAAGGTCACCGTGATCTTCAAAAAGGTTTGAAATAGTTTTGCGTCATTTAGCAAGTGCTTAACCCAATCTAAGAAATAAAATACCTGTACAAATAGGTCAGTTTAGTATAACTTTCTCTGAACAGTTGACTGAACGAAATAGAAATACAAAACAAATTCAATTCTTGACAGTGATCAAAGAGTAGTTTAATGACATGGTGGAATCAAAAGCATTCCATAAGTGATTGAAGCATTAAACAAGCATCAATTAACAAGAAAATCTATTAAAAAAAAAGGTATCAATAAGTTATGGATTGATGTCAGTTCCTAATTCTGTATGTGAAAAGTTCAGCATGAGTGAAATGAAATGTAAGAACCTGCATCAAGAAGAACACGCCCATTGCAGCCATATGCTCACCAGACTGGACATGCTGGAAACCCACAAACCGAATCTGCATAGCAAGTAACATTCCCAACACATACATACAATTATATGCAACATACAACCTAAGCGAGTACCTCCCAGTAATCAACAGCACCAAGACATAAAGTGGGATCAAATTGATTATAAACACATAACCTCCCCACGCAGACACCATATAAAAATACCCAAAAGCAGAAGCCAATGCCCAAGCAAGAGAGCCTGTATTGACAGCCTTAACAAACAAGTAGAATGTCAACAAGAGAGCAAAAATAGCAACCCCTTCATTATCATAAGAACCAGCAACCGATCGAGAAATATATCCAGGGCATATAGCAATCAACGCAGCAGCAACAAGGCCAGCACCAGAGTCCCAAATCTCTTTACCAAAGAAATAGGCAACAACGGTAGTGTTAGATGCAAAGAAAGGAGCAGTCAAGACACAGACCTCACGGATATGAACCGCAAAGCGAAGAATTCGAAGAGTCCAGTAAATAAGAGCAGCGGTGACCATAAGACCAGGGTAAAGAGTGCCACCAATGATACGTCCAAGAGGGTACCAACTCTCAGAATCGAACCAATTCCAGAATTCATAAAACCCTTTTTGGGTAAGGAAAAGAGTGGTACGATAATTGAAGTACGGATCGAATTCGTGAATCATAGACTCATAGCGAAGAACACTAAACAAACGAGTAATGAAAGCTAAAACGTAA
This sequence comes from Reutealis trisperma, assembly GCA_947687605.1. NCBI lineage: Eukaryota > Viridiplantae > Streptophyta > Magnoliopsida > Malpighiales > Euphorbiaceae > Reutealis > Reutealis trisperma. The sequence goes on from CANTUT010002267.1 coordinate 32,076, forward strand.
ACGAGACAGAGAATTGAGACTCTGATCAAGAGCTCCTGCTGCTTAGTTTTGAGCTTGAGAGACTTGAAAGAGAATGTGTTAAACAGATCTGACTTAAAATTATTGAGAGTGTGAGAAGATCCAGATTTTGCAGAACCATTGATGGTAGTGGGTTCTGTTTTGCCTACCATTTTTGTACAAGTTTGTGGAAATGAAAAAATGGGTTTTGATGGGTTTTGTTTGAGAAATGAGATTAATTGAGGTTATAGATGAAGATTTTCCATATCTCAAGACGGATGAATTTTGGCCATTGGAGAAGAAGATGAATACCTTTCAACGCACAAACTGAAAGAGAAGAGGAGAAGATAGAATGAGGGTTGAGTTGGGGTTTATATGAATATACGAGAGAGATGATTGGCACTTAGCAGTAGAGTCAAATCCAATACGGACTGAAAAAGAGCCCAAAACGGCCTATGCCATGTTTTGCCACATACGGCCTTTCTAACTCTTGTCGCACTTCCTTTCTTATTTTATCTTTTCTTCTTTTGTGCCGATATTGTAGCTTACATGGAATTATACAAAGGTAATTATATTATTGGTCTCTCTTGAAAAGAAAAAATATCATTAGTGTTTGAATTTTTTATTTTTGTTTTTGTTAATCCTAAAAATCCTATTATTAGAATTTATTTTTTTTATTGTTTTAAATAGGTCATCTAATTTAGTTATGTCATCGCCAAATTTTTTATATTTAATATATATAGGTGCATCATCAATCCTAATTTTTAAAGGAAGAGGTGATGTTTGGCTTCGTATTGTTTGAATGAATGATAAATTTGTAATGATCTTATAAGACTATTTATAAGGGTTTCTATAAAGGTATATTCATAACTACACAATAATAGAAATCCTGTAATAATTCTAATTCCTATTTAGTATTGTAATATTTCACAAACTAGGCTCACTTTATATAATTGGGCCCAAAAGTATTCAGACTTTGCAAGAATTTACACTCATATGGCCCAACAAGTGAAATTGGGTCAAGTCCAAAATTGAGCCAATGTTAACAAGTCACTACTAGAAAACTGTGAAATTGCGACGCAAATAAAATGTCATTATGTCTAAGTGACACTATAGGTTGTCAAGAAGACAGAGTTATCACTGTTGTTTCTGCAATGTAATAGCAACTCCATAACGACACAATATATAGTGACGACACTAATGTGTCGTTACAATTGCTGCCATAATATGGCGCTAAATATGGTATTGCTTTAGCGACGACATTAACGTTGTTAACGGTGCTTAGGAGATTTCATTGCTAAATTTGGCACCAAGTAAGCACTTGTGATTTTTTATTTTTGTTTCTATGAATTTTCTCATTTATCTTCTTTTATTTTCGATTAAATTTTTTTTATTTTCTATTGTTTGTTTATTTTATATATTTTTTTATTTTTATTTTTATTTTTTTTTCAATCTCACCACCACTTGTGTGTTATTTCACCATAAGGCTCATTGTGATTGCTCTTTGGTGTCAAAGTGGGTTTGTGTTGCTGCCATAGTTCTCAATAGGTTAGTGTGTTCGATTTGTATTTCAGTTTTTGGATTTACTTCTATTTTATTGATTAAAATTTGTTTTTTGGAATTAATACCTTAAATTTGTCTAATAAAAATAATTTAGTATTGATAAGATATTTATACACTTGAATAAAAATACTCATTTATTGTTGTAAATGAAAATTTAAAATAGAAAGTGGAATTTGTCACTATTTTTAGATCTTTATTTGTTAGATATGTGAATTTGGCACCTTTGATTTGTGAAGTATAATATTATTTTTAGATCTATATTTGTTAGTTGAAATAATTGTATTTGTTAGTTGAAATAATTTTTCTGCTATTTTAGAAAATTTTTAGATCTATGTTGTTGGGTTATTTTGAATAATTTTTTTGTATTGTTAAAATTATTTATTACTAGATTTTGTGTAGATGTGTAATTATAAATAATTTTTTGTGTTTATTATTTTTATTATATTTGTTAGTTTTGATTGTAGATATGTGATTATATCATGTTCACGCGTGATAAAATGGTATTATATCAATTCATGTATACTTCATAAAAAGAATGGAGATACAATGATATTCTTCATTGCGGTTAAGAAGTAAATACTTGTTTGTCTAATTCTATATTATTATGCATGGATCATAGCTATACTAAGTGCAAATTGATTTCTCTAATTACTTGGTAATAGAAAATAAAGTGTAGTTAATTGAAAACTCATTAATCAAACTTTTGAATGTTTAATTGGACATATCTTTATATTTATATACTAAAAAATCTCCATTGAGGCTGGAAACAAAATTTTGACAAGAGTCAAATCAAAATATTCTAAAAAGAAAGAGAAAAGTAAATGCTTATCTTCATTCCTTTTAAGATGTATGGTTTCCTCCTGTCATATTTTTATTTTTCACCTTTAATGGAAAACTTCTAGTATTTAATCAAAGAATATGTCTAATTTCAGGGTTAGTAAAAACATTAATTAGAAAATACATTTATTTTGGACATTCCTTTGCACTTGGATGCTATAAAATCTTCACAATTGGAGATAAAATTTAGACAAAAGTAAAATCATTCATTCTAAAAAGAAAAAGAGAAACAATGTTATTTTCCATTCTTTTTAAGATGTATTGTATTACACTTGTTAAATTTTTTGTTTCTTACAATGGAGACTTTGTAGTATTCAAGTACAGAGAATAAGTTCAATTTAAATGTAATTCCAAATGTTTAACTAATTGGACATATTGACCGAAACCTATTAATTCTTTTAGATTTGAATCGTGTCAAATACTAAACATTTAAGTAATTAATAATTTGAATTTGTTAAATATAATTAAATCAAAAAACAATAATTTTAAAAAATAATTATTATAAATAGCAATGTCTTGTCAACACTAGTTTATTATAGTAGTTTGAATTATGAAATTTTCAAATCTGATTAAATAAAAAGAAATTAATAAAAAAATAAATTTTAAACATAATAATGTCGTAGTGACGCAAATGTATTGTCACAAACATGAAAGTTTTAACGACATGCTCTAAAACTCAACACTACCTAGGTCAAGTTTAGTTTGGTTGCTTATTTAGCAACAAATTATGAATTCCTTGTGATACATTTTTGTCTCACCATATAGCAAAGCGTTTACATGTAAAGATGCCTTATCACTAATTCCACTTAGCAACAAGTGTTTTAGTGATGCCTAAGTTGCATCTCTATGGCACCAATATGGTAATGTAGCGACGCTTTTTTAGCATTGCTAAGCTTGAAGATTCTTATAGTGCGTTTAGTTTAGAAAGAGGAAGGACTGCATCCTGTTAGTTGGTCATTCATTTTATTTAACTTTAAATTTCTACATTTCCACATAAATTAAAAGGTCGCCCTCTACATATCACATCAAAGTTGTATAAGTTTAGAAATCTAAATTCATTTTTCACTTTTACTATCTTTGATATTTATAAAACTCTCTTCAACAACTTCTACTCTCTAATATCTTCAAGCTTATTCTTTGAGTTCATCAAATCTTCAAAAGTAAGTTCATTTAGTCTTCATCTATTTCTTGATTTTTTATCTTGTTTAGAGATTCAACTTTTAATTTCTGTTTTTTTTTTCATAAATGACTAAGGGTAAATAAGTAGATTGGTTCAATAAGGGTAAACAAGTAGATTGGTTCAATAACTTTGGGATACTTTTCGATACCTTGGTTAAGTCTATTGATGCAATCACCAATAAGATACTCATTAAGCCCTATGATTCCCTATTTATCTTAGAGCTAATCCTAGCAACCTAAAACACTCCCTTTGAGTTTTTTCGCCCCAAGTGTTGGCTTGCTTGATTCAACTCTAAAAATTTACTTCATTCATGAAATTAAAGCAAAATTCGTGGGTCTTGGCTAATTGTCCTTGATGACTACTCAACTTGGCCTTGAAACCACACTTCTCCTATTAATAGATATCATTAGGGATTTTTTAATTAATTGGATTTTCCCTTTTTAGGACCCATTTCTTTAAGAGCCTCCTATTCCAAGCACTGTTATTTTAATTGTCTTGATAGAAGTATGTGCCCTGGGGGCTATATATTAGTTATGTAATAATAGATAATAATTCCCGATGACATTATAAATATATTTATTATGTGAAAGGGGTTTTATATTAGTGAATATAATCTTTAAGTATTTGTAAGATGATCTATTATCAAATGTTGAGAATATGAGTGATAGATCACTCTTATACAAATATTTTAAATATATTTGTGGTCATAGGATTAATGAATAAGCATCATTAATTCCGGAAGACTATCACCTTTGGTTGTTTTATGTAATCAGAATATGATACGGATGATTATAAAGGCAGTGAGTCTCATGATCCTTACCATATGATGTTGATACAAATGTGTGGATATTTTTAGAATAAATAGTCGAACTGTGATGTTAGATGATAATCATATGGAGTTTTACTATTTGTCAATTATTTATCATCTAGATCATAATAGTGCATATAGTCCTTTAGCTTGAGAGATACTTTATCTCATACATATGTGGCTAGGATTTATTATTGCTTATATAAACGTACTATTCATGTAATGATATATGGTATGTGATAGTTTTAATTTGTTATGTATAGAGGTAAGTGATTAACAATATAGAATTCATTACCTTGAGTAAACGAGATTGAGATCCTATACTATCTAGTTATTCTTGATAACTAAAACTCCTGGTTAGGATAGATAGATTCACCCAAAAGAGTTTCTAGTAAGAATCTAATCTCATAAAAAATTAGAACTGAGATAAGGACATAGAATTAAGGCATATTAGGGTATGGCATAAATCATTACCCTAACTGAGATTGAGATCTCTAATGAAGGGATTCTAATACATGATAATTTATGATCGATTATCCATTTGATGTTTAAAGTAATCAACTATAAATATTCATTTCTAATTTGGTAGTCATGATATGGAATACTAATTGTCACTTATGTCTTATGGGACTGTCACAACCCATCTTTGAGCTGCGACTATCCTAGGGTATAAGGAGACGTAAGGTCAGATAAACCCGTAGAACAATCTATAACTCATAAGCTATTACCATTACATTATCCTTAACCCAAGATCGTAGTTCTAATTCTTATTCCTTATTATCGATCACCGTGTTAATTACTTATATAATAGTCATTTATCACTCAAATTCGTTTTCATGCTTATCGCTTTTGAACTCCATTTTCTAGTGATCTAATTGCAACTCAAGTAAGTATTAATCACGTATCTAAACTGTACTAAGGTAATACCCAATCACACATACTAATAATATTCTAAGTTATACCATTATTACAGACTTTAACAAAACATGGAGCTCTAGAGTGAAACCTCCAAAATACAACATAGTATGTATATGATGATACCAAAACTAGCAATGCAATTTCCAAGCGAAGACGTAGAACTTGGAATTTACCTTGCCGATCTATCAACTGGTCCTAAAAATAAATAACAACTATGGGATGAGACAAAGCTAAGTGAGTACAAAATAATACTATATAAAATAAACAAATGGCATGTGGTTTAATGAGGGTTTCTTATAGCAATAAAATAAAACGAATCAAGAGTTATTCTTATGGAATACTTTTCCATATACAGTAAATATTGTAATTTCTTAGCAAAACATTTCCTTTCTTACAAACGGGATGTTTCCCCCATAATCAATCGAGTGGCGGCCTACGCCTTGCTCACTCCCCCATTCCTAGTCACACGTACAACTGATCGGGCCGTACGTACTGGGGACCTTAAACCCTTCCTAGCTAAGGTTCGGATAATCTTTACCCTATCCGCGGGTCCATTTCCATTGTGCACAAGGTTGATGTATTGCCCCACATCAGAGGGGTATTCTGCTTATCATGATATCATTATAACATTTTATTTTTCTATCCATGAAATGATTCAATGGATAATATATCAACAAATAATCAAAATCCCTATCATTAATCATAGTATGAGATTACGCAACAAGGCTCATTTGGCCAAGTGCCATAAAGGATATTTAATTCAATAATCGGTAAAGCATATCATGCATGCCAAAGAATTGCAATGCATTTTAGTTAGGGAAAGGGATTCAACATTCATGCTTATATTTAAAGCACAAGGAATATAATATTATTAGGTACTCACCTTTTGCTCCTTAGCTCCTATACCGATAGTTCTAATGCAGATTATAACGAGGCTCCTCAGTATCCCGAGCAATGCCTTTGCCTTTCGATTCTACAAATACACCCCAAACAATCGTATATTAATTCCTACTCCTTTAACTTGCTAATCTCATTCTAACTCAACTTAACATCAACTTCCTACTACTAATCACCAAAACACATTCCAATACATTAAACAATAACATACATAAACACATTAATTATTTAATCACTTTATTCCAAAATCCCATGTTGTCCAAATCCTTTTATCAAAACAATTAGGTTCCTTTTCCTTCCTAATTCCTTAATTAAATCCTATGTTCATCAATGGAAACCAATGCAATCAATTTTCTAGCATTTAGGAGAATTAACAAAACTCAAAAATCAAAATCTCTAATTTGGTATATTCTAATTAGAGTTGAAAAATCATTTTCATCAACCACATTTCAAATTGACTTTATAAACATCAAATTGAATTAATCACAAGCTTATTTAACCAATAAATCTTAAAATTCAAGTTTAAATCTTGAAACTTCCAATGTGACTCAAAACTCCAAGATTTAGGAAAAATTATCAAATTCATTTTCAAACTTCAAATTAAACATGGATTTATCAAATTAATTCTCAAACAATCAACATTCATACACCAGTTGAAATTAAACTCTTTCAATTCCCATAAACCCTAACTTTACCAAATTGGGATGATTTGGGGAAAACCCAAAATTTCTCAATCAAATCTCAAATTGATCTTTCAAAGGTGAAATTAATGTCATGCAAAGCCTACAACAACAATCAAACATCAAACTACACTTCACATCACACACTTCCCTTATATCATACATTATGCCTTCAAGAATTTCAATTTTTGAATAAAATCTCTAAATTCAAATTTTTCATTTTAAAACCACTTTTCAACATCCCAAATAACCTTAGATATTGTTAAAAAAATTTTGGACACTTCTCCTAAAAACCCTAGTTTGGCCGAACCCTATATAAAGTTCCTTCTCATTGATCTTTCATGCTTCCCTTGTTATTATTCACCTATTAAACCCCAAATCCTTAACCCCAATTCTCATATTTCCTCACTTAACATGCCAAACTAACTCTTCTTTAAATCATTCCACCAAAATCCGATTATAGAAATCAAAAGGAAAGGGATAATTGCTAACAATTTATCACACTTAGGCTAAGGAAAGAAAGGAATCATTTAAGTAATAAATCTCACCTTGAAATGCTCCAAATTTAGCTCTAAGTTGAAGAATAAGTTGGGAGTTTTTAGTCTTTGGTGAGGGTGAAATTTTTGGTGTAGGTTACAAATGAAATGGTTTAACACATTTTCATTTTATATACAAATAAAATCAATGGTGGTGATTTAATCCTACAAGATCAATGATCATATTTTTACTTAAGATGGAGGGCTAAGATTGATGAAGATGGATGGTTGAGATGACCCTTAGGTGTATGGTGACTAAGCATCATAATAATGAATTCCATCATCACCAAAATGAACATAATCATGGTGATGGAAAAGTAGGAAGCTTAGGTGTAAAGTTGACATAAGTCAACAAATATGGCTAACCTAACTCCTTCTCATCCTAACCCCTTATTAACTTGTTCTAACCATAATTTGATCAAGCTCCACCAAAATTAGAGGCCTTAGGGCCGGCCACTCTATGGGCTTGGGCTTTGAGTCCAAAAGCCCATCAACAAGCCCACCCGAAAACGTTTCCCAAACTTAAAAATTTTTCGTAACTTTTCCCCTTTCCTTTCACTTGGCATTTTAAATCTTACCTTCCCATATCATAATAAGCTTAAACTAAGACATATTGCCTAAAATTAATTCAATACAACATACAATAAATATTCATATTTCATAAAAATACACACTCAAGCACTTAGCACCAATAAGAGTTTCTTTCATCCTATTTCCATGTCATTAATACTATACCCATAAAATTTATATTTTATAGTATTATTATAGCTCTGATGAGCTATGGAGACTTTGGGTATTACAGGGACTAAGTGTGAATTGGGAATTTTACATTAGTAAAGAAAAATATTTTCTCATTCCCATTGCTAATAGACATGAATCTAGAAATTCACACACCCAATAATAATCACCTTTCAAGTATAAAAGATTTTCCATAATAATTAATTAAAGTGTTTAATTAATTGATTAGTAGTAAAATGATTAAACTTATAATTAAATTTATAAGGACCATAGTATGTCCTGATATTTAATATATAAAATTTTTAATTCAATTAAATCTTAATTTGTATATGATACAAATGAGAATGATCAAACTAAAATGATTTGAACTAAATCAAAGACTTAATTTAATCTTAGTGAAAACTCTAAACACTTAAAATTTGGCATAAACTCATATGTGATATGGAAAAAAGACAATTTAGAGGGGTTAGACAAAATTCACTATTCATAAGTCTATGTGATGGGCTTAGGAGTTAGAGAATTTTCCACCAAAGTTAAAATGGTCATTTTCACTTCAATTAGCTTTATGAAAATATTCATTAAGCCTAAAGCATAAAATGGATATTTCATAATAAAGCATAAAGCATAAAAGGGTGGAAGAGTTTTTTAGTGCAAAGATTTAAGGGTTAAGTTTTGGAAAAGAATATAAAAGCTTAGAGTTTTTATTTTCTAAAAGAATGAACATCATTTTCACTTAGAGCATTTTAGAAAGAGAAATTGAGAGAGAGAAATAAAAGATGACGAAAAAGTTTCTTCAATTTTCTTTTGATGTTCAATTTTTTCCTTTGTTTTTTGTGAAAGAACAATTGCTTACAAATTAAAAAAATGGTTTAGTCCAAAACAAGTCAAAGAGGAACCTAAAATTCCTAAGGGTTTTTAAGGGAAGATTTTGAATCAAATTTGAACAACCAAGATAGGAATTCAAGAACACCAAGATAACCAAAGGGAAACTTGAAGGTGAGCTAGTTGTGGATGATCAAGAGGCTTCACACTTGGAGAACTCTTTGTTAAAGAAAGAAGGAACCTTCAAGAGATAATACGAATACTCTTCCTTCTTCTTTCTTTACATATGTATTTTACAATTAAATTAATTGATTGCTTGGATGAATGTTTGGATCTAATTGGGTGAAGTAAAATTTTAAAATATTTAAAATTTCACCCTACCACCTTGCTTCCACTCCAATTAATGCCATCATTCCTTCACGTTTAGTAATAATATTTTACATTTAAATTTGACACTGTGTCTATTAATCTTTTAGATTTAGTGGCCTTATTTAGCATGCTATTGTGAGACCTCACCTGAGCACTTACTTGATCTGCTATGAGGTGGATCGAAATGCTTATTTGAATTCAAATTCACAGTTGGAGCCCTTAAGTTTGGATGGGTTGATTTTGAAAGTGTTTTGGGAGTCGCCACCCTAATTTATTTTAAATAGAAAAATTAAGGAAAAAAAATCCAATTATGACTCCAATTCATCAATTTTGTAATTAATTAACCCAGGATAAAATCATTAGTCTTTGAAACAAATGAGGATTCAGGGACTTGGTTTTAGTTTTAAATTATCTAAATTTGGCTCCTAAGTTTAATTTGGCTTAAAAAATTGATTTCAAGAATGACAATTAAAATGCATGATCATGGCATAATTGTGAATGTATGAGGAAATTAATAAAGCAAGTAAAATAAAATATCCAAAAACTAAAAAGAGTGTTCTCTCTAATCCTTATGGATACTAGGAGAACCACATTATCTCTCATTAACTCTAAAATAATTAAGTTAACTAATTATATAAATGAAATGATGGGATCTCTTCTCTAGCCCTTATAAGTTTTAGGGAAGCCACATATTCTCTTACAAAAATAATTACATTTGAAAGAAAATGGGGAAAATGAATTAATTTGGAATTGGATTTGAGGTTTGGATTTAAATTCCATTAAATGAGGATCAAAATCCACATAGTTCATTTCACGATTAAGTAAAGGGCTTAGGGATTGATTAGATTGATTAATTTGGGGGTTGTATGAGTGAGAGAAGGTATTATACCTCTGATTTTAGTAGGTGAGATGGATGGAGAGTTTTGCTAAACCGAAGTTTCAATTTACCGGTATCAAAAAGTGAGGATCCTACTCAAGGAAAGTGGATAAAAATGGAGGGTCAAATTGATTGATTAATTAATTAAAATGATCAGTTAATTAATTGGATTGGATTGAGTAGATTGATTAATTAATTAAAAAGATTAATTAATTAATTAATTGGATGATGTGATTTTAAAAAAAGATTAATTAATTAATTAAGAATAGGATTGATTGGAGGGAGAGAGAAAGAAACAAGTGGATAGCAATCAACACAAGTTCAAAGGGTGAAGAAAAATGGTAGGAATATGGGGTATTTATCGGCAAAGGATGTGGGATAAAAAGACCAAAAGAGAGGTAAAAAGTAGGCTGAAAAGAGGGGCAAAATTGAAATTTTAGGGCAGAAGAGGGAGCACCATGCCAAATGGCCTAGCAGATCCGCCTGGCCTTTGGGCGAATCCTTAGGGCCATAGCAAATCAACCCAAATGCAAGAGGATCCACCAGTGGAGATAGCTGGTGGCAGGCCTTTTTCAGTTTTTGACGTTTTCATATCAATTTTTGGGGGTTTTAGTAGGCTCAAAATTAATTTTAGAATAAATGAATAGTTAGTCTGAGGAGAAATTTAGTCAATTTTAGGAAATGGCTGTTTGGTACAGAGAGTTCAATTTGGGTCAAAAAAGTGTTAGAAAATTAAGCATCCTTATAGTATTATACCTGAAAATCCATTTTTCATCGAGACATCGCCCCTTTGACCCCTGCATACTAACCAGCTAGCGAGACCGCTGTATCGACTCTATATAATGCACTGAACTTAGTAGGTGTCAAGTTGCGGCTATATCATAAGGGTGCAAAATTGATGGTTTACAATTGCCCCCTCGTTAAAATTGTTTTATCTATAAGGCAATTTTAATGATAGTGAATTCAGGAGAAAGGATGGTACAATGACTCAAAGTAATATCTAGGTCAGCATTTGGATATGTTTAGATGAGAGAAGTGGTTGATTTTGAGATAAAAGGAGATGCCAAAAGAAACCATAGGAATGTTTAAGCAATCGTTTTTAAGCATGTATAGGTGGAAATTGACAAATAGAAGCAAGAAAAAGAACTAAAGGGATATCTAGGCTAGTGGCCATATATTTTTTAGTGAATTGATGCATATGGTTGATTCAGATGAAAAGACAGGTAAAGGAACCAGAGGGACATCTTTGTGACCTCTTTTTTCTGTGTCTTAGTTAGTATCGACCTTTTCTTTTACCTTTGACCAATCCTGTAGCACTGTTGTTTAGAAGGTGAGTGTTATTCCCATCTTTCGATATATTGAAGCCTTAGCTTAAATGTATTCAAAGGTCTGTCTTTATAGGTTGATTTGAGAGGAGCTTTAATAAATAGGTCCTTGGATACCTTACTACCAGATAAATCCTTAGGTGGAGTGATTGGCCTTTTAATTGCTGGAAGCTGACCTTGCTTCATTAGATGGTTTTGACCCAACACATGCCTCCATTCTCTGTGCCTTTCAGATGATTTTCTTGGCTATGAAATTCAGGCTAGCTCAGGCTCCTTCCTCTTTATTACAACCTTCTGCACTTGAGTATACCCTTGTTGATTTGGCTCGGGCTCCTTCATTTTTGATACGGCTAGTAACTTAGACTTGCAAGTTGGGCAAACAAGGCATACCTCAGCTTTAGTAACCATGTCTTGAAGTGGCCTAGAAGCCTAGGCTTTTCAGTTATTGCCTTAGCAACAAGCCTTTTTCCTTCAACCTTCCTTAAATGTCTAATTTTTCCTTCAGCCACTCTATTAAACATTTTTTTTTTTATGCTGATGTCTAGGCCTAAGGATTCTAAGGTTGGCCATATTCATCTCGGCCACATGAATTGTTGCAGTTACCCTCTTAGGAAATGGATTGGTCTCCACTTACGCCTTGCCTTTTCCAGGAAATGAAAGTTGGCCTTCATTGATTGCCTTCTAGATGATGTCCCTAAAACCAATATAATTTTTAGTGCTATGATTAAAAGAATTGTGCTATTTGTTGTACTATTTCTTTGCCCATTCCTCGTAAGGTGGGATGATATGCTTGGCTAATAAAGTGATTTGATTATCTTTTAGTAAACAATCAAAAATTTCATTGGCCTTGGTGAGGTCAAATGATTACTCATTCGCAATCTTGTTAGGCTTAGCAGCTTTCTTTTGAAGGCCGAAGGTTTGTTGAGAGCCAAACACTCATATGCACCTCCAACTTTCAATTCGGCCAAGCAAACCTCATATTAAAAATCAGAATCCTCTTCAGCTTGAATATTAGAGACTTTAATTTGTTCTTTATAATAAGTCCCCTTAGATAAAGACTTCCTCTAATCCTTCTCCTTTAGGAGCCTCTCATAACCATTTACTTGATCCAGCAAGTCATAAAAATCTCTGAATTTATGACCTTCAAATTATTCTATGATGTTTATCTTCATGCCATGAAAGCAAGACTCACTAGTTCTTGCTCAAAAATATTCACATTACAATATGATTTTATCTTTCAAAACCTTGCAACATACTTCTCAGCCGACTCTCCAAGCATATGATAAGTTCAGGCTAAGTCGACCAATGTTATAGCTGAAGGGGTACGGTAGAACTTGATGTGGAACTTCTCTTCCATTTGCCCTTAAGTAGCAATGGAATCTTCAATCTCGGTGAGAGAATTTCGAAATAGTCAAAGTTTGAGGAAGTATTTAGTCGAGGCTTCCCCACACTGAGCGATGAACTTAGATATATGCTCCATTGTATTGGTATTGTCCTCATCGGAGAAGAAGATAAACTCTGAGATTTTGTATCCCCTTAGGAACAAATAAACTCAGTCTATCCAATTGGGGTATGGTTTCCTAAAAACTGGCCGAGTACTATCTCTGAAATCCACTCCCATCCTTCACAAGGCCGTCATCAAAGCATTTTCCATTGGTTAGTTAGCTCGATAGTCTTCATCCTAATTATCTTCATTCAACTCTCTATTGCCCTAGCTACAATTCAACTGTCTATCGATGCACTATTGATATTTTGACTTAAGTCCTTTCCTTTCATGCCTACAGTCATTATAATACTAATCAACATAAGAAAGGTTATTTCCATGATTGAATTAGCTTAGGTGTAAGTCATCTCACCCATCCTAGCTGATCCTGTTGCCCTTTCTCAATAGATGAACCTTGCCATATCTAGGCTTATCACGAGGCTCAATCCTCCTATTTTTTGGAGAATTTCTTCTCAATTGCTTATAAAAATTTATTCTCCCGACCATATCTTTATTCCATCCTTCATCAGCCTTGGTGGAATCATTTATCGATTCTATTCAAGATCCCAAATAGCAGTTGGGGATGGATCTTAGCTATGCCACCCTTATTGCCCTCAGCATGGCATGCCTTCAACATTTGGGGTGACAAAAATTTTCACCACCAAGTCTGTTTGATTCTAATTGGTAGCATTAGCTACCATGGCTGAATTATTAGCAGGTACTGCATTCTTTCCAGACTCAGCCATATTTCAAAATGAGAGGGTCCCATTGGGTGTGCAAAAAAAGATCATTTGATGCAAAAAAAAAAAAAAATATTTGATTCAATGCAATAAATATCTTTAGATTGTTTTTTTTTATGTGGGTTCTTGTTTCAGTATTAATAATATTTAGAAATTTGTACTATTCGATATGATAGTTTTTGTACTATTTCTGGAATTTATGAATAAAATAACAACTTTTACATTGCTTTTTATAGAATCAAGGAAAAATTTAGGCACTTTTTTAGAATAACAAACTATTATTTTTTTTTGGACTTTTCTATATTTGTATGAACAATCGTGTAATTGAGACTTGAGAGTGATGTGCTACAAAATGCACTTTTTTTTTTTTTTACATATATGAGAAGTGATCTTGTGTGTTATTTTGACGCAAGTTATACTAGGGACCCATGCCCATATTACAATATGGATACTAATTCAAAATACACGTATAGGGCATTTAGTAAATGGAAATGTACGATTTTTTTATATGATTTTTCGTTAGCGTGTTTTGCTCTTTTCTTTTTCATTTTTTTTATTATTTTATTTTTTAAACTATCCAACATTCCAAAAGACTATTAATGGACAACAAAAATTTTTAAATTAAGTTTTAATTATTCTTTTTTTTTTTTTATTTCAATACTTGGAATTAAAAATATAATAGTTAATTTTTGTTTATTCCATCTAATAATTGTTATAATTTTAATTAAATATATTTAAATAATTATAAAAAAATAATTATTATAAAATGTTTAATAAATCAAGTTATTGGAGTAAGTATGTTAAATTTTGTTTATTTGTTTTTTCTGATACATTGATATTGAATTTTGAGGTATATTACTATTAAATTCTAAATATATTGGCATTTAATTGAAAATAAATTTTATCATTAACTAACAAGTCAAAAATAATATACATACAATTCAATACTAATGTATATACTTTTAAGTAATAATATACATGTAGTTGGAGAGTCATGTGCATGCAGTTAAATTGTAATGTATATCTAATACAATACCAATATGCATAGGCTAATTGTTATTGAAATATTTTTATCATTAATATTGTAATTGAAAGTATATTTTATTATTAACTGACAGTTCAAAAATAATATACATATAATTCAACATCAATATACATACTTTTAATTAATAATGTATCTATAGTTGGAGAACCATATACATGTAGTTAAATTACAATGCATCTTTAGTACAAAAGTAATGTGCATAGACTAATTGTTATCATAATATTTTTATCATTAATATTGTAATTGAAGATATATTTTATTATTAACTGACAATTTAAAAGTAATGTACATATAATTCAATACCAATATACATACTTTTAAGTAATGACGTACATGTGTACATACAGTTAAATTACAATGTATATTTAGTATAAGACTAATGTGTATAGACTAATTGTTATCATAATATTTTTATCATTAATATTGTAATTGAAAATGTATTTTATCATTAACTAATAGTTCAAAAGTAATGTACATGTAACTCAACATTAATGTACATGCATTTTAAGTAATGTTGTACATGTAGTTGGAGAGTCATATATATGTAGTTAAATTACAATGTATCTATAGTATAAGACTAATGTACATAGACTAATTGTTATCAGAATATTTTTTTATCATTAATATTATAATTAAAGATATATTTTATCATTAATTGATAGTTCAAAAGTAATATACATGCAATTCAATACAAATATAGCTGCATTTTGAACAACATTATATCTGTTAATTTAAAAAAATATATAATAATTTAATTTATATATTTAATTATAAATTTATTAGAATTATAATAATTATTAGATAGGAGAAATAAAAATAATTTATATATTTAATTATAACAATTCAATTTTAAGTAGTGAAATAAATTAAAAAAATTAGCATTTAAAATTTAAAAAAAATGGTGAAAAACCAAAAAAATAAAGGAAAAAAAATAAAAACACACTAGCTAACTGAATTATTGAAAAAATCATGCATCATTATCTTGATAAATCACCTACACATATGTTACGAGCCTGATCCATAATATATCATGGACACGTCAAATTCTTATTTTCATGGTAAATACTTGCGAGTATAATTGGGTTACGGGGTTAGGTGTTTGATCAAACATTATATTAATTTGTTGATTTATTAGTGAAATTATTATTGTTGAATAAGCTTATGTAGAACCACTTTAAATTTTGAGTTCCCATTTATAGCATTATTTATCGTGTGACATTTCTATAGGATTTTTTTTTTCAAGTGTAATACCTGTTAAAAGAAAGTAGTAATTTCCAATGTTATCCAAATATTATTAAATAATTTTCAATATTACCACCAAATAACAGAAAATAAGTCAGAAAATATTATCCTACAAAAATATATTTCACAAACTAGTAATTTCTTCAATCCAAAATACCCAAGTCTTGCTTAAACGATTGAGCATTCTTTTTGTCAGTATTGCTTTCCCATCCCACATCGCATATTCATACTTGAAATTTTTAAAATTCATCTGAATAAGTTCGGGTCCTTTTGCACACCAAACTTCATCCATCGCCTGTAATCATTTACCTTATCCAAATTTCATCAAACCAACTTTTGATATAAAAATGGACCAAAAAGAATATTAATTTCCTTGGTAAGCATCCAGTACAAGTTTACAACCACCCTTTTGCAGTAAATGGAAATCCCCTAGCGATTTGATTTACCACAGGACTAGATGTAAAAAAATCATTGTCAACCTATCAATTTACAAAATGAAAATTGAAGATGGAAAAAACATGTTAGTAGGACATTATTAACCATTGTTGACTTGTGCTTTCCACGATTGGCCCGGATTCATCATGATGGCATCTTAATATCACCTTCGCAGATCTTCCATGATCCATCTTCTTGCCTTTTAAGAACATAATGGATTTTATAGATGCTGCATTCAGCCAATTACAAGTTTAGAATTGAAAAATCAAGTCTGATAGAATAACATTAATCACCAAATTTTGTTTCAAAAAAGTTCATTCTAACAAATTATTCAGTCAGCCTATCAAGAAGGAATGAGAAATTGTTTAGGAACACTACCAAAGACATGCAAATTGTTGCACCCTCAGTCTCAAGAGTCTAGAGTTGCAACTAAACTAATCTAATAATACACGCACAAGATTGGCAATGTTCATGATTACGTGTAAACCACCTACACATCACATTGTTTAGTACACCTATTGTGCAGATTAATGTACCAAAATTGGACTTAATTTGGAAAAGAAAAAAGCGCAGTATATACTTACCTATAATAATTTGGGTTCTTTTGCTGACATTCATCCACAAGCTCAGCCGCTTCCTCAAGGAGGGCATCGATTTCTGCCATTTCCACACCACATCCATCTGACAAAACGTCAGCTTGCAGCACAGATAATTGCAGCAAAACAAATCTCCAATAACAAGGTCTGGATTTTGCTGCATTGGCCAAAGCTTGCCACTGTGAATCAGAAACCCAAAACAAAGTCAATGACTTGATAACAGCTTTCAGGAAAAGAAATTTGTAGGAAGCAACATTCAGTATGCCAATATTTTCCTCCACAATGCGCCATCAAAGGTGAGGCTGCATCAAGGTTTGAATTTTTGTAAAAAATGTAAAGCATTAGGACTTGCATGCCAATAACACTAATTCAAAATTTGCAGGAACTCAACATAGATCATTTTATTTATGAAATTTCTAGCAACTTGATGAAACTATATATTTTCAAGATTTAAAATTTTTAGTTCAGACCACCAATATGCAATATGCCCACAAAATAGCATTCTTCCATGTCTCGACTGCCATATTTGATAACCCATCAAATCAGACTGTTACAAGTTGTTTCTTAAAGCTGTTCATTTAACTTCTCCAAATTATGAGATGGATGACTCAATGTCAAATGGTGTTATAGCAATCCATATATTTTACCTGAGCAAGCATCGACTCATCAAGGACTTCAGAGAGGCTATGGACTTGGTGGCTTGGCCCCAGAGCTTCAGCTTTAATCGCTTGCCATTGCTTCACAAGTGCTTCAGCTTCTTCAGTAGGCATCTCCTTCCTAGATAATGTGGTCGTGTATGATGACAAATTAGCAGCAATCTCTGAGCTCTTCAGTTTT
>CANTUT010002267.1:55000-80000 GCA_947687605.1 Reutealis trisperma
TTCTAATCAAAATAGGATCATTCAACACTCTTTCTCATGTATAGACCCAAGAAAATAACACAAACACAACAAACCACATAATGAGAATCACTAAATAGTTCTACAGTAGTATAAAAAACACAACATATCAACAAGCTCTGATGATATGTTAGAGCATTCAACATAAAAAGACCAAGTTACAGGGTTGGAGAGGCCCAAAACTACCAAAGTCTCTTGTATATCGATTCACAAATCGAGTATCCATTATAACATTAACAGACAATGAATAAACATAGAAGTACTATTCCATATTAACATGCATCAAATCCATTTCCCAGAGGCGAGGGCTTTAGCAGCATATGTCAAGTCTTAGCAATCTAGCTCTCCACTTAAAGTTCCATCAAATGCATATGCTAATGGACAACTAATCTGTCCTACATATAAGAATGACTCAATGACATACCAATGATGGTTTTACACCAGCTCCATCTTTTAACTCCTTCCCCAGAAGTAAACTCCGTGAAGCTGGATTTGAGTTCAATTCTAGCTGATGAAGCTTTTCAACAGCCTGGGCCTCATTATCCTGTAAATCAGGATGTAAATTTCCTTTAAGTGTTACTACTGAATCAAGAGAAAAGAAAGTGAGACAAGGGAATAGAAAAAGATATGAATTGCATACTAGCATAAACTAAGTTATAGATTCTGATATATGCCAGGAGAGCTACAATGAATTTACAATCTAGAAATGAAATATACCTGGCCAAGAAGAAACGAGCAAAATGCTTCCTCAAATTTTAAATCAATACCTTCTGATGTCATCAAACACTCACTTATAATTTTTGCTTTGTTGATCTATATAATGACAAGAAATTGACATCAGCAAAGTCAAACAGCTGTTTCATGAAACCTGAATATCAATACCTATAAACACAATAAGCTCAAAAAAATGAATAAAAAGTGCAATCTTCTATTCATACCAACTTGATTTGCTTGCTTGAAAAACCAACAGCAATATGAGATATTAGTGCCACATAAAAACAGTTGAAGTCAATAACAATCCTCTGGTTCTGTGATTCAATTGATTTTTTATTCTTCCGAATAAGGGCTAAATCATCCCAAGGAATAAGATCAACTATTTCTATAGCCATGAGCCTATTAAGTGCTTGGCTCAGAAAGCATGGCCAGTCTTGAACCCTGCATGGGGTTTCCACATCAAGGCCCTGCCTGACCAACTCACGCAAGGCTGCAATTGCTCCTCGTCTTCGTTCAGCATTTTCAGGAGAGTGAGGCATGCCTAATAATTCCAATGTGCAAGCAGGTGCCAGCTCCTCCAGAGATTCTTCTATCTGAAAGCAAAGACCAGGAACTTTACAGCAGACAGTAGGCAATGAAAAGACAAATACATGACAAAAAACAAGTTTGTGACATGAATTGTAAGCTTTCCACTTTTCTTTATAAAACTTCCTACAGCTAAAAATTCATTCATAAACTTATCTGTCTCAAACACAGCTATCAACCACTGAAATATTTATTTCCACCCCTCGAGTAACAAGAGAATGAGAAAATTTGGGCAATTTCAGCAAGAAGTTCACAACCTCCATTTTGGAACAAGCAACATAAGGAAATGCTAACATAATCCAAGCACATCATAGATCCTCCTATTGAGGGACACAAAACAACAGAATAAACATTACCTCAGACAGCAATGCCATCTTCCCCAGAGAGATTTTACTCCTAAGAAGACACTGAGCCCGAGCAAGAGCTTCAAATCCACGGGACACTTTATTCTTCTCAAAACCAATCTTAGCAATTGCACACTTCAAGAAAGCACCTATGATAAGAAAAGGGGGAATAACAAAGCTGCTACTCCAATTTGCTTCAACTTCATCTTAGCTAGTTTATCTTACCTCAGCTAGTGCCATAGATAGAAGTAAATCATGAACATATGGCTTAGCATCAGGATGCTGGAGAGCTTCTCGGCCAATATCCAGCACTAGCTTGTCTTCTCCAGACTGGATTATAGATATAAATCTCATTAAGTAGGAAACTGCTTAGTAACACTAAGTAACTCTTCTAAATTAGTCAACAACAACAACAATGCTAACAATAAATAGTAATCAAAGGAACCAAACAAAACATTAGAGAGTTGTACCTCTTGAAGTAGGCAAAGAGCACCAGGCAACCAAGACCATGGAATTCGAAGAGAAGATTTAGGCAGGATCTTCTCCCTGACATTCCCAGCATATTCAGGTTCAAAAAGAAGCTTGTCTCTCACGTCCATTAGAAGATCCTACAAACCAAAATATGGGAAAAAAATTTAAAAAAAGAGAAAAAAGAAAAAAAAAACTGCATAAAAATTTCACCCCCAATTCCCTACCTTACGAGACATAACAGCATCCATGGTATAACCTTCTTCAACCTCAGCACTTTTCAATTGCATCACTGACTTAACAATCTCATCTTTCTCAGATTGATCAGGAACACCCACAAGCTGTAGGTTTATTCAATTACAAACAAATGAGCTGCTAATACAAATTATATGTGTTCATTTGAAATGATTGAGCATGTTGGAATTTGTCATCCTGCTTATTTTTTATGATTTTACACTTGAAACTCAAATCCAAATCCATAATAATTTCAAATGATCACCAATCCAAACGCAAAATAAACTGTGTATCAACAACATTTGAAATCAGAAAAAGAGATTTGACATAACCTGGTAACAAGTGACAGGAATTTCAATGGTAGCGGTGGTAGTGGTAGTGGTAGTGGTAGTGGTGGTGTTGGGAGTTTTAGCGGAGACATTGTCTACAATGCGAGTATCAGCGGCGTTCAAAATGAATCGGGTAAGGGTGAAATCAGCCTTGCTGAAAACCCTAGAAACAGAAATTGATATTCTTGAATTGGAAAAACCTAACAGAAAGTAATGTTTTTGATATCTTTTGAAGTAATTTGGACATGAAGAACAAGAAGAAGAAGAAGAAGAGGAATATAATATGGGATTGGAATGAGGCAATGCCATAGGGTATATGCCACCTAAAGAGCTAACATTCTAACTATTTTGGCTAAGAATTGCGTAATAGGAAAAATATCCATTTTCCAGATTTCATCGCAGTCTGATTATGCAACCGTTGGCTCTTTTTTCTTTTTTGCTTTTTCTTTTTGCTTTGCTCGTACGAGGCAGGCATTTTGGGCCGGACAATCACGAGCAGTTTATTAAGGCATTACATTTGGACTACATAACCCATACTGCAGTCCATTTGAGGTGTTTACAAACCTTTAAATAAATTCATTATTGTTTTTTTTTTTTAATATTTAAACAAATCATCATATTTAAGAACTTAACCCTATTAAATTAGTATTTATAAAATATAATTATATATATATATATATATATATATATATATATATATATATATATATATATATATATATATATATATATATGCATGTGTGTGTGTGCACGCCTAATTGAATTTTACATTACGGAACAAAGAAAACTTCATCATAAGAAAACTTCATCATATAACAGTTTCTCTAATCTTGTAGGAGGGATTATAGTCCATATAGGAGGAAAAAAAAACTAGTAGTTAGTGTCCTAGCAACTCAATCAGCAATTTTATTTGTAATCCTTCTAATCCAACTAAAACTAAACACATCAAAATAAACACTATAATTTTTAGCTACCGACAAAAGAAGTTGAATTTTCCAGTCACTTGTTTCAACTAAAACAAGAAAGGCTCTGACTAAAGGTTGGCAATCTAACTCAACTGTAATTTTTGAATATCCAACTGTTCTTGCATTCTTCAGAGCTAACACTAAAGCTTCAACTTCTACAGATAGAGTTGTTCTTGATTTAGTTTTCCTTGCCGCTCCATCTATCAATTTTCTTTTATCATTCCTAAATATTGTTGCTAAGGATATTACTCTTGTTCCTTCTCAAGACAAGCATCTATGTTAATCTTAATAAGGCCGAAATTAGGAAGGACCCAGTGACATTAAAAGAAATCTACTGGATTGGTGCTGCCTTGAGGTGTTTTGGGCACTTTGGTACCCCTAAAACTAATGTTTACTGATTAGATGGCTTTAGTTGGATTAGGTTATTATTGTTGAAAAGTGCTTTTGTTCCTCTGCTTCCAAATTGCCTAGCATAGACAAGCCATTTTTTGAACTAAATCTTGGTCTCCTTTTGTTAGGAATTGTTGCACCATTTGGAGCCACCATGCTACAAATGAATTAAGATAGTTAGAATCTGGGTAGAAGCCCTAGTAAGAGCCAAACAAGTGGCCTTGCTATGATCACATAAAATAATGTATGCTTTATAGTCTCTTGATCTTTTATGCATGTATCACATATTGCATTCTCAGTCAATTTCTTTTTGAATAGGTTTTCCTTAGTTACCAAAACATTTCTTGAAGCTCTTTAGGATGAAGATTAGAACTCTAGACTACTTTCCATAACTCTAATGTAGAAGAACTTGATGAAGGTACTTATCTATCTTTGTCTCTAATTATCCATCTATATGCTGACGTAACAGTGAAGCTTCCATTTCTAGACCAATGCTCAGTCTAGCTATTTAGTACTAAGGTTGGACCAACAAGAGTCTTTCTAGTCATTTCCACTTCTTGATTTGAGAAATGTCTCTGCAATAAACCAATATCACATTCTCTTTGATTCTTTATGAGATCAGACACCCAATATAGATGAAAGGAATGAGGTCTAGCACACTGTACCTTGAAAGATGGGCTATCTAACATCCATGGATCATGCTGGATTTTAGTGTCATTGCCATTGTATATGATTGTCCTTGCCCAGCCTTAAGAATATCGCTAGCTGCCAAGATACTTCTCCAACTCCAAGAATCTTTAGATCCTGAAGTCGCTTGCCAAACATCACCATTATGAAAGTAGATAGATTGAACTAGTCTAGCCTAGAGGTAGTTTAGCTTTGATACTAACCTCCAAGCTTGCTTTGCAATTAAAAAGTTGAATGCTTCAAAGTCCTTAAACCCTAAGCTTGTTTTGTATTTAGATTTTGACATTGCAGACCAACTGACAAAAGCAATCCCCTTTTTATCCTTCTCAGCTTGCCACCAAAATTGGAGAGAATGCCATTTACTTTATAGGAAACACCTTTAGGAAGCAAAAAGCAAGATATGATGTAGGTTGGTAAAACAGTAAGGACTGCTTTTATCAAAAGTTTCTTACCTGCATAAGATAGTAGTTTATGCTTCTAACTCTAAGCTTTTGCTTTAATTTTTTGGATGAGGGAAGCCAAATCATCTATCTTAGATATGCTCCACTAGGATGGTAAACCTAAATATTTCTATCGCACAGTCATTTGCTTCATACCAAGGATTCTTGAGATATGTTGTCTTAATTAAGAAGGTGTATTTTACTGAACAAGTTAGAACTTTTGCTTAGTTCACCTGAGGCTTGTTAGTAATCATGAAGAATCCTTTGAATTTAGAAATGTCTTTTTTGTGGCAACTCCAAACATAATAGCATCATCAGCAAAGAGCATAAGGGCAATTTTAGGACTGTTCCTAGTTACTTTGAAGCCCTTTAAAGTACCTTTTACAATAGCCTCGTTAACCATAATAGATAACACATTAGAGACTATAACAAATAACACATTGGAGACTAGTACAAAGAGATAAAGGAATAATGGATCCCTTTGCCTTAGCCCTTTGTTGGGTTGAAAAAATTTGGTTGGTTCCTTATGATCATCACAACATAAGATACTATAGTTACACACTAATTGATGATATTAACAAACTGAGTTAGGAAACCCATTTTTTCCAAGACAACCATTAACAATCCCCAATCAACCCTATCATATGCTTTAAAAATATCCAACTTTATAGCACAAAGATAACTCTTTCTAGATGAAGACTTATTGAAAGAATTTAAAATTTCATGCACAATGAGCATGTTGTCCTATATGCATTTGTTTGGTAAAAATGTAATTTGACATTCATTTACAATATTCTCCATCCATGGTTTCAACCTCTGGACAAGTAATTACATAAGCTAATAGGTTTAAATTCAATTACCTTAGTTGGAAAGGGGACTTTTAGGATCAATGCAATGTAGGTTCTGTTGATCTCAAGTGACATAGTGCTACATTGGAAAAATTCTTTGACAACTCTACTAACCTCTTCTGCAATTCTGCTCCAGTTCTTTTGATAAAAAGTGCCAGTGAAGCTATCTAGACTTAGCACCTTCATAGCACCCAAAAAAAACACAGCTTGCTTCATTTCTTAGTCTTATACTAGAGCATTGAAGACTTCATTCATCTTTGCAATGACCACTAAATCAACTTTCTAAAGAATGTCTGCATAGGATGTTTGACCATTTGAAGAAAAGAGATTAATAAGGAAACCCTCTATTTCCTTTTTTCTCTTTGAATCATTATTGAGCCACTGTCCATTTCTATCTTTAATATGTAAGATGAGACTTCTTTGCTTTGTTTGCACAACTGAAGAATGGATGTACTTACTATTCCTATCCCCTTCCTGTAACCATTTATTTCTAGATCTCCATTTCTAGAAATATTCCTTCATTTCCCACAGCTTATTAACTTCTTTGAGCGCATTCTTCTCTCTATCTTTATCCAAACTACCCATCTCCTTTGAATATAAATTCTCTAACTTCTACTACAACTGTTTAATTTTTAATCTACTATTTCCCACATATTGTTTATGCCACTAAACTAATTATTGAGCACAAAAGGCTAATTTTTGCCGTAATCCTTAGAGAGTAGTAGCTGATTGAACAAAATTCTAAACCCCCTCTATCATATTACTCCATTGGTGCGAACCCTTATTTAGCACCTCAAAAATTAATTATGAACTCACTAGACTCAACCAGAATATTTTCAACGCAGACTAACACTTTCTCGACCCTGATTGGTCTTTTTGTACCATACAATGTTTTTTTAAAACTGACCAGCTTCATCCAAAAAATGATTGCTCGATTTACTAATAATTAATTTCAGACCCATTGACATAGACTGTTAAATTTTCTGAAATCCCAAGAAACTCACTTAAAAGCCCCAAAAACTGATTTGAAAACCTTGAAAGATGGAAAGGGCCTGCCGCTATGTGCGCTATAGGTGCCACTTGCAGCCAGCTGATTTTTAGTCACCTTTCACCTGTACCCTTATGCTCTTTTTACATTGCACTTTTCCAAAGTGCACCTATCCCTATTTGTATATAAATAGGCTTTCATTTCCTTATTTCTAAACAGTGGTTTAGCATTTGTTGATAGGCTATCCACTTGCTCTTTCTCTCCCTCCCTCCAATCAATCACATTCTTAATTAATTAATTAATCATTTTAATGAATTAATTAATCCACCTCTTATTAACTAATTAATCTTTTTAATTAATTAATCCTTTTCAATCAATCCCTCCAATTCAATTAATTAATTGATCCCTTTGATTAATCAATTAATGGATCTTCTCATCCACTCTCCTTGAGTAGGATTTTCGCCACGCAGCACCAATAAGATGGAACTTCGATTCAACAAGACTCTTCGTTCATCTCACCTACCATCAAAGGTATAATACTTTCTCTCACTCATACAACCCCTAAATTAGTTAATCCAATTAACCCTTAAAACTCTCCACTTAATCATAAAATGAACTACATAGATTTTGATCATCCATTCAATGAGGTACATAGGTATGTTTAAAATTTAATTCAAATTCAAATTAATCCCTTCCCCCTCTTATTTTTCAATGTAATTATTTATGTTAATATTTTTATAAGGGAATTTGTGATCTTCCTAGAACCTATAAGGGCTAAAGAAGACATCTCATTGTTTTATTTAATTTATAAAATTAGTTAATTTAATTATTTTGGAGTTAAAATGTTATTATCTGGTTCTTCTAGTATCCATAAGGACAAGAGATAACACTCTCCCTAACTCATAGATGTTTTACTTTACTTACTTTCTTAATTCCCTCTATACATTCATAATTATGTGATGATCATGCATTTTAATTATTATCTTATAGTTGTCATTCATGAAATCAAATTTTAAACCAAATTATACTTAGGAACTAAATTTAGATTATTTAAAACCAAAAACCTTGTCTCTAAATCCTCTTTGATTTTAAAGACTAGTGATTTCCTTAATATTTTCTCAAATAAATAAGATTAAGATGGTGACTCCTAAAAAATTTTCAAAAACAACTCATTCGAGCTCAAGGGCTCCAACCGTGAGTTTGAACCCAATAAGCATTCTAATCTCTCTCTCAGTAGATCAGGCCGGTGTTCGGGCAAGGCCTTATAACTGACAACTCCATTAGAGATTGGTTGCTACCTTTTAAAGATAAAAGGAAAGCAAAATAAGAAAATTACTATTTGGTAGGGATCTTTTTCAAAATAATCTCTATTTGACTCATTAAGTTTAATTTGGTTTTCATGCATCACTTTGTATAATAAAGGCTCTTTGCCTAAACTTAGTCTTAGGAAAACTTTTGGATAGTGAGTAGCAATAGCTTGACAACTCTCTTTAAGTATATTGGGAGGTCGCAAAAGCATTCCACCCTACAACGAATCATCGATCATTTTGGTGATGTAACGACCAATCAGTGTTGTTTGACCCACACAAAACTCCTTGACTCATATGTGGTTAAGTATATCAATGCTCTAATGGGATAAAGACCTTAAACCAAACCACCCTTTACCCTTGTGCATGTAATCATCTTAGCATTGACCTTAGATTCCATCAACCATAATAAGCAAAACATTTATGCATACGCCTATGAAACTTTTTTCATCATGCATACATAACATAAAAAACTCAACAATAAAAGACCAATCACCTCAAATACCAAAACTGGTTGTCCATTAGTCCAAACACATAACCACAGACTCACCAAGCTTCCTAACCCGGTGACCAACCAAATAAAGGGAATCCTTTTCCCAACATACCATTGCACCTATATACACTTTTTTTCCTTTTCAAAATGTAAATTCTTATCCTCTCTTTTCTTTTTTTTTTTTTTTCTTTTAAAGATGCCAATGGCTAACACATCTAACCCTTTTGACAAAGATGTCATGAGCACTTTCTTCACTAGCCTTCTTAAGAAGTAAAAGGAAACCTTCCAAATTGCACTAACAATCGCCCCTAAAACTTAAGCCAACTTTTTTGCCAACACCTTTAATGCTCTTAACCTACCACCTTCATTAATGCCCTTAACTCTCAACTGTAGTATATTATCAATGAGATTAAGGAAATGACCAATGTCACTATCACTCCTCTTCCTGCTCATGTTGAGCTTACTTCTGCCTAAGTCAAGACTAGCCATGCACCTACTTTAACTCCTTCTATTATTGATCTCATCAATAATGGGAAGGCACCCAAGGCTCCTACCTTTCCTACTTTAGATCTGAGTGCCACCATGGCCCTTTCCATTACAAATCCTTTTCATAGTGGAGATATCTCTAGCTTTCCCGAAGTTAAGAAGTTGACGGAGAAATACGAAGCTATAGAAAGAATAATTAAGAACATGAAAAAGCATAAAGACATGATAAATGTCAGCTCCTTGGCTATCTTCCCAAATGCACGGGTTCCACTGAAGTTCAAGATGCCCATCATGGACAAATTTAATAGCATTACTTACTTAAAGACCCACCTGAAGATGTATATGGGCATTATGAGACCATTTGGTGTGGATGATGAGCTCCTTGCTTAGTTATTCTAACAATTCTTGACTTGAGCTACCATTAAATGGTTGCTAGATCTTGACTAAAATCATAAGAAACTTAGGATGACATGTGCAATGCATTCATCAAACAATACCGCTATAACATTGAAGTGGATGTCACCTGTCGGGATCTAAAGACAACCAAACAAGGTTAACGAAAATCCTTTGCAACGTTCCTTATAAGGTGGAGGGAAAAAGTGACCTAAAAAGCAAACCATCCATCTGAAGAGCAAATCGACATCATCATCAAAAACCTCCTCCCTTAGTGTTAAACTCATCTACAAACACAGTATCTCTTAGACTTTAAGGTCTTTATTACCATTGCTTCTAAAGTTGAGAATTTGATATAATATGGACAAATCAAAGATGAATCCTCTAACTCAAGATACCATAAGAACACCAATTATACCATGAATTTTGCTCACTTTACTATCCACAAGGGAGAAGTAAATGTTATCACATATCACTAACCTATGAGGTTAAAAAGAAGGACCTTTTCCCGAGTTCAACATGCCTTTGAGCATAGTTTATAAAAAGGCTTTGGAGGCTCACCTTGTCAAGCCCTTAGAGCCCAAAGCACCTCCCAATCCCTTACCTAAGAACTATAATGCTAACGACCAAGAGACTATCATTAAGGACCTAAGCCTAAAATCGATACTTGTAAAGCTCTAAGGCATCAAATTCAAGACGTTATTAACAATGAAAGCATTATTACATCTAAGCCCAAAGCCTAACATCACCAGCAATTCTTTTTCGAACCACCAAGCAGATGGTAACTTCATTACCTCCACCAAGCTAAAGTTTCATCTAAACATTTCAAGCTCCACCCAATAATTGGCACTTTGAGAAGAATGTCGGCCTGCTATGCTTGAGTCCCCTAAGTCCGTGTCTAAGTTGTCTGAATGTGAGTCTTTTGAGTCTATCTTTGTTGAATCTTTCTTTAAGTTTGATCTGTGAAGTCTTTCTAATTCTGTCTGTTGCCTTTCAAGCTTATCCTTTATTGTAATCCATGATCATAGGACTTTATCAATAATGAAAAGTTTGAACTTTCTACTTCGCTTTAATTTTTCTAATTCATCTTTGAATGGAACATATAAAAAAGAAAGAAAAGAAAAAATAAATTCAATAAAAAATGAAAAATAAAAGAAGTGAAAATGAAAAGGCAAAAGAATCAATTAATTATGGCGCAGAGGAAATCCTAAAAATCGCATACATTGCGTACGTGTATTATTAATCGAAAAGGCTCATAAGCTCTTAAATTGTTCTACATAAGAATCTAAGGACATAATAAGGATAGATCCAAGCATCATTGTTTGAAAGATTCTAACCTACACAAAGCCTATCAAGCAGAAGCTATGGAGAATGAAAACGGAATATTTCAAAGGGTATCATCACTGGTTGAATGCCATTGATGAAAAGAGAATTGATGCTCTATAGAAAAATTAGGGCTATTAATATAAACTAGCAAGGCACTTCAATAAGAAAGTGAAAGACATGGGTTTGCAAGAAAGAAATCTAATTATAAAAGAAATCTGAGCTCTTATTCATGATCTGACAGAAAAAGTCTGATCGAATTAGGTCAAACCATATGTGCTTAAGAAAATCCTATCTAGCAAAGGTGCCATCCTCATAGAAGTGATGAAAATGAATTCTCTAACCACTATAATTTGGATAAGCTAAAGAAATACTTCGCCTGAGGATGTTGTCTGCATTTTCTCTTTGTTTTTCTTTTTCAAAGTAATATAATCAGAATTACGAGGACCTAATTGTTCTTAAAAAGGAATGAAAAGAAAATGATTATTAGGGATATGTAGGTAGCCTGGCTTGGTTATTGTTTAAATCATAATATAAAAATATTTTTTATTACATCATATTTACATTCTCTCTATGCCTGATGTTTCATTCATTTGGTTTTTTTTTTGCCTAAAAAAAAAGTAAAAAAATAATAAAAAAAAGAGAGCTTGCTAAGTTAAAAATCCAATAGGATGACTTAGGATAGCTTTTTCGATGTCGTCTATACCTCTTGTCAAACTATCTCCTGTCAACCTATAGGTGTTTACAAAAGCAAAAATACTAAACAAAAGGCAAAAGGGTCATGTTAGAAGTCATAATCTACTCAATCTTTCTTTTCCCTTAGGATGCGCATCTCTCATGCCCTTATCAGAATCAGAGTCCGCTACTATCTCCTCAATTATCACACTCCTCCTCTTAATCTTTATAGCTCCTTCTGCTGTAGCAGTAGAATTACTAACAAAACTAGAACTACTCACCATAGTAGTATCAGAAACCCTCTCCTAAGTAATAGCACTGCCAACACTACTCCTATAAATCCTCTTTTATATAGTGATAGATTAGAAACTACGCCCTACTATAGTAGCTAGAATCCTCTTCTACAATCCTAAAATTGCAATCCTCCTCTCTGCCCTAACTGCAGTAGTCCTTATATGAACCACCACTATAATGTCATCCTATCTCCTTACCATAGTCACAATCTTCTCTATCATAGCCACCATAATCTGAGTCACCAATACAACCTATGGTGTCGAACCTTTAATAGCTTTCCTAGTCTCCTTTATAGGCCCAGTAACCCCTTTGTCTTTATTATCACTTTGCTGTCTCTCCCTTCTCAATTGTTTCACCCTTCATCTCACTTAGCAAGACAGCCTAACACACTCTCTCAATTGGCAAAATCACCTTTATCAACACTTACCATACATCTCTATAATCTCAAATGAAATTCCAAAATGAACAGCATGATAATTCCTCAACTAATCACCACTGATAGGCTTAACAGTGGGAATTATGATCCACCCAGACTCTAAGATGGGAATGACTGAGTACACATCTTGAGTCTGGCTTATTTGCCTCAAAACTCTAGTCTTTTGGTAGAAACTGGTCTAAGCTAAACTAATCAAGAAAACTACTTAACACCCATGGCTTGTGGTCATGAAAGATCTATTCCTATACCACTGACAATGCTCAAAATATGTCTTCTAGGGCATGCTACAACAACCAGTCTATACACTCTCTAATCAAGTCTTAATAAGGTGCATATACTATTGAGAGGCAATATAAACAACTCTTACTTGAGTAGCTAACACCCTGAGATGGTCTATAAGCCAAACTTGAAAAAAAAATCCAATCCAAAATCAAAAACTAGCTAAACACTTCTGAAAGGAAGCGTAAGAACAACTAGATTTTCCCTCACTTGAAAAGTAGCTAGAGAAACAGTCCATCTCTCTATGCCCTAAATAAAGCAGTCCAGGCTTAATAGTTTCTCTGCTAAAATAACCCTAATTACAGAACAACTTTACTCCATCTAAAGCACTAAACCCACTACTTTATCATCACCCTAATCGATAGAATCAAGAAATAAATATCCAATTGTTAGGTGGAAAATCAGAGCCCTCATCCTGAGCCTCTGCCTCATCAAATTCCCATGGTCAATGGAATCCTGAAACTCCTTTATCACAGCAGTTAGATTCACTTAACTATAACCATCTAACTAGCCATGTCCTCAGACATATCTAAGAAATCTTAGAAAACCCGGTAGTGCCCAACCTTGAATTTTGCCACTACCAAAACTGCCTTTAGATCACTGCCAATTATGGCACAAAACTCCTCAAAAGTGGGGCATAACTCCTCTATACCTATACCAAACTTGAAAACATGGGCCACTGGATCCCAGAACTGAAAAGATATCCTCAGGAAATCCTAATCCACCCCAACTCCTCTTAGAGCCACCATAGCTACAATCCCATACCTATCTAAGTTGATTTTCTCAACCTTGTTGACTTTCTTCATCCACATGTGCATATAGTGGCTAAAATATGACTCTATAGATACTAGAAAGCAATGAAGAATAGAAAATAGGTGAAAATTTGAGCAAAAGAAGGAAAATTTGACAAACAGATAGAGTTTTTGCACAAAAATCAAAGAGAAAGTGATTTCTACCTTGAAATTCAAGCCTATATATAGCCTCAAGGTGTCACATCATAAAACTGTACTAGAAAAGTTGCAAAAAATGGCTCTGCTATAGAAGCCTACTATATTGTTGCAAGCTTTGTTAGCACCATTGCAGTCTTCATATACAGTCGACTGCTAGCTACCTCTACGTCATCGTAAGGGCATACTACGGTGCTCCTTCCTCGAGTAGCTTTCTGGCCTCTTTCCTTCTTTGCTGAATACTGTGGCCTAGATTAAGCAATTTTTCTTCCCTCTTGGGATAGAAAGTCTAAAAATAAATGCTTTTGGAGTTTTCCAAGGTCAAAATTTGTTAGAAACGAGAAAGATGGAGCCGTAAATTAGCAAAATCAGGTATTAATGTATGCATTTAGGCATGAAGTCTCATCCATACATCCATCATTGTTGGTTGCAAACATGCATTGATAACATAAACATATATAATTAAATAGGAAGCATTAGAGGAATTGCATAGATAGAACCATACACACATAAGCAGACACCACTCATAAGCATAATATAAAAGTGTATACTATTAGAGTATATGCCTTAAAGCAGTGTATATTTTATGTAAATGTAAAATATTATCCCTAGATAGTAATAAAATTTATGTTTATAAATGAAATTGTTCTATTAAATTAAATATATTTTTGTCATCTATAAGTATTTTATAGGAGGATCTATTCTCCAGTATTGAGAATATAGATGATAGATCACTTTTAAACAAATACTTTAAAATGTTCATGGTCATAAGATTAATAACTGGGCATCATTAATTTTGGAAGACCACCACCTCTGTTTATAATCTGTAAGTGATACTTAAGATTATAGAGACAGTGAGCACCATGTTGTTTGACAAATATTGTCAATATATACATGTGGATACTCATATGATAAATAGTTGAATTGTAATGTTAGATGATGATAAAATGGAGTTTTATTTCTAGTTAATAAATCATGGTCTAGGTGATAATTGTACATATAGTCTTTTGACTTGAGGGATACTGTATCTCATTCATTGGTGGTAACACTATAAGAAAAATGCAATTTATCGACTAAACATACCGACGGACATAAATTAGTTTGTAAATTTCAATATTTACCGATGGAATAACAACTAAAAAAAAATCATTTTTTTTTCAGTTAATTAGTCGCTAAATGAAGCACCAAAAAATGGCACCATTTATTAGTGACTATACATCGACTATAGTTTCCATCACTAAGTTAATGAATAGTTCCATGAAGAAAAATTCTATGCCCAAATTTTACCGACTGAATATTTGGTGACATAGTATCGTGTCGATAAATAAATTAAATGAAAAAATAAATTATTTGCTCTGCTTTACCTATTAAAACGATAGTCAGTATTTACCAACTAATTTTTTAGTTTTTAATGTACTTAAAAAAAAATATAAATTTCCTTACTCCAATTTATCGACTAAAACAATTGTTGGTAAAAACCAACTAATATTTCAATCAATAAATGAATAAAAAATAAATTATAAATTTGAATGTTCCTCTAAACCCTCAAATTTGCACCACCAAATGACCAACACTCAATTGCAAACCTATAGAATCAAACCAAGCTCGAAACAGACCAGAAATAGGCTAAAACGGGCTGAAATAGCAATGGCAATGCCATGGGGGTAGGGTGACACCATTTTGGTAATGCCTAGCAGCATAGAAGGCATGCCAGTATCATGTGTCACCAGGCTTGCTAGTACCTTGGTGGTGTGGTCGGTGCACAACCAGTACTAGGTGGGCCTACTTCTTTCTCAACCACTAATCATATTTTTTCTATAAATAGGGCCTACCTCCAATCATGTTGGACAACAACTTTCAGAGACAAAATTTAGAGTTTTTTTTTTGTGAATTTCAAGCTAAAATTTGTCAATTTTCAAGATCAAAAACTCAATTTTTCTTAGTTTTCATAACTAATTTCAAAGTCTGATTTTTATTGTTATCTATTGGTTTCTCTTGTTTTGTTTAACTCTATTAGTTTAAGGTTTAGCTTGTAGGATCATCAACCAAGGTGGAGCTTAGATCCAGAGTAAGGCTTGCCCCATTCATACGAAAAAGGTGTAAAACTAAGGTATAATCCCTTCTTTTGAGACTTCTTAAATTAGAGCTAGAATTCTCTTTTATATCTTATTGTAGGTCTAAAACTGAAAAGATCTAATAATGTTAATTTTAAATCTTAATTAAATTAACAAATTAAATTAATCTTTGCCAAAACCCCTTTTGTAAGAAGGAGGAACTGCATTAGATTTGATTCCCATTTGAAGGGATACACAAGCATGCCAGTCTTTTAGGCATCAACTCCAAATCATTTTATAAGATAATCTTTCTTTCATTTTTATGAAACTATTTTTATTTTATTTTCCTTTACGTATGATTATGTTATTTCCTTTTGATTTAATAATTTTGACAATTAGCTGAGAAATGTGTACTTTTTCTAGTACCCATAAGGGCTAGAGAAAATATCCTTATTTTATTTATTTATTTTATTTTTTATGAGAATCCCTAAGCACATTCTATCTTGTTTATCATTTTATAATTGTCATGCATTGCATGGATATATCTGCTTAAGCATCATCTTTATTTTTGTTCATAAAATTTATTTTAAGTTATTTTGTATTCAAATTGCCAAACAAATCTTTAAAAAAAAAAATGAAAACCTAGTCCTTGAACCCTCTTTGGTTTCGAGGCTAGTGACATTTTCTTTTGGGATATTAATTGAAGTCAATTTAGATTTTTTCCTTAATCTTTTTCCCAAATAAAATAAAATTAAGGTGGCGACTCTTTTCAAAATCAATTTTTTGAACTTGAGGGTTTCATCATAAGTTTAAATCGAAATAAGCATTTCAATCCTACTTAGCAGATCAAACCGGTGCTTGGGTGAGGCCTCATAGCTGGTGACTCCACTGAGGAATGTCTTTGTTTTTAAACAAAAGAAATAAGAGGACTACCAATTAGTTCAAGTCAAAGTTTGGCACTTTTAAGACAGAAATGACTTTCATGCATCATTTGCATAGGCTCTTTGCCTTTCAGCCTAGATTTCTTAGGAAGACAATGGATAAAAAGTAACATCGAGTAGGTAACCCTCTTTGGGTCTATTTATCGATAGTGAAATCATCCACCCCATGATGAATCCTTTGATACTTTCAAAGGTGTAAAAAGTATGCATATACTATATGTTCCATGCAAGGCTCATTGAGTCACATGTGGTTAGGTATATCGTTGGTCTAGTGTGATAGGTACCTAAACCAAGCCACCCTTATCCTTTTAATGTAATGAACCTAGATCTAGACCTTAGGTTATATGCACCCTAGTTAAAGCCTATTTACATATTCATGAAATGATTTTTCATTCACACATTCATAAGGCTAAGAATCTTGAACATAGTGGGGGGTCCATTTTTCTCAGAAAGAAACTGTTAGCCCAAATCCATAACTCACCTATCACTATTTGAAAGTCTGTGATCACCTTACATTATGATCCTTTTTCAAATTTTTTGAGTCAAACACTTATCCCTTTTTCTATTTTGATTTCACAAGATACCTAAAATGGCCGAGGAAACCAACAATTCACCAAAAACAACTGCCCAAGCTGCAACCCATCAGAGGAGGAAATGCCCCAGTTGGACTCACAAGGTACCTAAAATGGCTAAGGAATTTCTAAGCTGCCCCAAAAGCTCACAGGGCCATGTTTGAAGAACAAAGACAATCTATCCTAGAAGAAGTCAGAAATATGATTAGCTAAGTCTCCCTCAGTCTAACTGTTAACCCA
This sequence comes from Reutealis trisperma, assembly GCA_947687605.1. Classification (NCBI taxonomy): domain Eukaryota; kingdom Viridiplantae; phylum Streptophyta; class Magnoliopsida; order Malpighiales; family Euphorbiaceae; genus Reutealis; species Reutealis trisperma. The sequence continues at coordinate 72,451 of CANTUT010002267.1, forward strand.
CTTGCCATAAATTGAATCAAGCAACCCTAGGCTTGACTCAAACCCGCACAAACACTGCTTCATCATCTAGAACACACATTGACCTGACTAACAAAGGAAAGATAGTAGCTGATGCTCCACATATCCCATTCATGTAAATACCTAACACCACTATCCAATCCATTTCTAAATTTACCCCTATAACTAGTACAGACACAAACACCATTACCCACTCTGCTACTTCCTCTCCTAAGAATCCTTTTCAAGGGAAGGAACTCTTTTCCCATCCCAATTTCAAGGCCTTCATGGAAAAATTTGAAACTATAGAAAGAACCATCAAGAACTTGAAGAGGCATGATGACCAGATTGATGTTAATGATCTAACCCTCTTCCCTAATGCCAGATTTTTGCCAACGTTCAATATGCCAAACCTTGATAAATTCAATGGAACAACTTCTCCTAAGACTCACTGAAGATGTATGTAGGGGCAATAAGGCCTTTTGGAGTGGGTGATGAGCTCCTTACTCAATTTTTCCCGCAATCTTTCATTAGAACTACAATGAAGTGGCTAGTAGACCATAATTCGAATAAGAAAAGGACTTAGGATGACATTTGTAATACCTTTGTCAAGCAATACCACTACAACATTGAGGTGGATGCTACCAGGAGGGATTTAGAGACTACTAAGCAACTTTCCAAAGAGTACTTCTCCACATTCCTTATGAGGTGAAGGATTAGGGCTGCTTAAATGGTAAACTAACCTATAGAGCAAGAACAAATTGACATCATTGTCAAGAACCTTCTCCCAGTTTACCAAAACCACCTCTTAACCTAGTACCTTCTTGATTTCAAGGCTCTTATTTCCACTGCATTAAAAATAGAGGACCTAATCCAAAGTGGCCATATTAAAAAAGAGCCTTTTAAATCCAGTTATAGGAAGAACATCCCTTACTAGTCCAATGTTACCTCTTCAATAAATCAGAAAGGGGGAGACGTATAAGCCATTTCTCATCATCAACCTTTAAGACTGGAAAAGAGAAGTTTCATTGACCTTGGGGTCCTATTAGTTGTAGTCTATAAAAAGGCATTAGAGGCTAAGATGTTGAAGCCTCTAGAACCTAGACCACCCTAAATCCATTACTAAAGAACTACAACCCAAATGAATATTGTGATTATCACCAAGGAGCCGAGCACAAAACTAACCTATACAAGGCTCTAAAACACAAAATCCAAGATCTGATTGATAGAGATGATATCATTTCACCTAAAACCAAGCCTAACATCTCTACCAATCCATTAACAAATCACTAAATCAACTCCATCACTAACCATGACTTTAAAGTTGAACATATCTCATCGATTCGATCAGCTTTTGATTTTTGCTATATGCTTGACCTAAGCAACTTGGTTGAAGAAATCAACGCCATACCAAAAGAGGCAGAATTTACTAAACACCTATTCCTCAAGCTAATTAACCACCCATATAGCCTATCCCACCTCCTGCCAAAAAGATGAAAAGGAGTCTTGAACCTGACAAAGATCCCATTCTTAAACAGTTAAAAAAGACATAAGCCAACATATCTATTTGGAGCCTAATTCAATCATATTACCCTCACTGCCAAGCTCTCTATAAGGTGCTGAACCAATACCTAGCTCTAATAGATATCACTCCCAAAACTTTGGTAGCCTTACTCACCAACACCACCAAAGCTGTTGCCATATCCTTTAGTACCATGACCTTCCCAAAGAAGAACTAAGCCATAACTATACCCTGTATATAATAGTCCTGGCTCAAGAAAAGACCGACTTGATGGTATTAGTTGATAATGGCTCAACTCTGAATACATGCCCCCTCAAAGTGGCTAGCTGCTTGGGATTAGAAGCCTTTGATTTCACACCTTTTGATAAGATTGTAAGGGCTTATGGCAATACTAAAGTGGAAGTATTAGGAGTTGCTACCTTGGATGTTATTACTGGTCTTGTTACCTCTCTTATTTCTTTCCAAGTCATTAATGTGAAAGTATTCTTTAACCTCCTTCTTGGAAGGCCTTGGATCCTTTAAGCCAAAGTCATTCCTTTATCCTTACATCAAAAAATCAAATTTCCTTATGGAACTTCCATTATGAAGATCAAGGGGGATAGACATGAAAGAAGTGAAACCCCAAACCCTTTGCCTATATTTGAAATTCAACTTGAACAAGCCTCTTTACCATTGACTGGATTCTCATTTAATACAGTGCAGTTCATTGAAGGAGAAGGAGCTAAAGAATTTTTTCCTCTTGACTTTGATCCTTATGGTGATATTGCTATGGCTAACATAATGAGGACATGAATTATTTTCTTGGTTTGGGTTTAGGCAAGGTCCAACAGGGAATGAAAAGCTTCAAGGAGTACCTAACAACTATTCCACCTTTTGGCCTTAGTTATAAGCCCACTGATGAGGATCTTGCTAAAATGGAAAAAAGATCCAAGGAAAAGGCAACAACCCTAAAGAAAGGTGAGCCCTATGATTGGCTAATGCACCCTTATTTCAAAATCCCAAATGGTTACTTTGTGAAAGAAGGTGAAGACTTTCCATATTATGGTTTTCTAGAACCATAGGTTTGTCCTATACCAAGAAATTAATATTAGATTTTGAAATATTCTTTAATGTCAAATTGCGCATAGAGGAGTATGAGCCAGTTTTTATGTTGAAGTAGGATTAGGAGGATAATATGGATGCCACTCATTTTGAGCAGTCCTCATGATTAAAGGTGAAAAAGGGATAAATCTAACCTATTTGATCCAACCTGTCTAGAAGCAACTTGACAACTGGTATTATGAAGGAAAAGATGGCCAACCAGAGTCTTAATTAGAATCCTTAGTAGAGTTCTAGTCTGACTTAGAGTCTGAAATAGATGACCTTGAGTCCTTTTCTTCTTTTGACTTTGTAAATAATCAACCTAGCCATTTTTTCAATTTTGATGTAACTGTGGACGATGGTCCTTTTATTCATAATAAGAAATTTGAATTTTCCTTTTATGATCCTGTGTCTCCCATCTCTTTTGATACATCATCTTTTGAATCTAATAATACATCAGAAAAAGAGATAAATGAAATAAAAAATGATGCAAGCGAAGAACCAATTAATGTGGGCACTAATGAAAGTCCCAAAACTATATTCATTGCGTCTGCATGTTATAATAGGGATGGCTCTATCAAGTTGATCCAAAAGTTTGCTAGCTACTTTGCATGGGCCCCTAAGGATATGATTGGCATAGATCCAAGTATAGCAGTACATAAGATCCCTACTTATGAATATGTGAAGCCTATCAAATAGAAACTGCGAAGTCTGAAGACAGAATGGTCTTTGCCAATCAAAAAAGAAATCACTAAGCAACTGGATAATGGTTTCATAGAGCCAATCACATACCTATCATGGCTAGCCAACATTGTTCTAGTTTTCATAGAGCCAATCACATACCTATGCAGTAAAGTATAAATGTGTGTTAACTACTGAGACCTAAACAAAGCCTGTCTAAAAGATGATTTCCTATTGCTGCACATTGACTTGTTAGTTCACCGCATAGTAGGGTCTGAAGTAGTCTCTTTGATTTACCTGTTTGTGAGTTATAACTAAATTTAAATGCATCCACCAGACACAGAGAAAATTGCATTTGTGACTGAATGGGGTAGTATATTGTTACAGGGTAATGTCGTTTGGGTTAAAGAATGCTAGGTAGCCTACCAGAGGATGGCTACCACTATCTTCCATGACATGATCCATAAAGATGTTGAAGTTTATATGGAAGATATGATGATAAAATCTAAGATAGCTAAAGGGCGCTTAGAAGCATTAAAGCGATTCTTCCTTAACTTTGCAAATTAAACCCAGCAAAATGTCTTATTAGTGCAGCATCATGAGTTTTTCTGAGGTATATGGTCAGCAAAAAGGAGATTGAGGTCGATCCAGCCAAGTCAAAATTAATTCTAGAGATGCCACCTCTGAAGACAAAAAAGGAGATTAAAGACTTTTTGGGATGGCCCCAATATATTAGTCAATTCATCTCCCAGTTGGCTGATGTATGTGGGCCTATATTTAAGCTCCTGAAGAAAGTAGCCTCTAAAAGATGGAATGAAGATTGTTAGAAAGCTTTTGAAGTAATCAAATAATACCTCTTAAACCCTCCTATCCTATAACCACCCAGACTGGGTAAGAAATTACTCCTATATCTCTTAGTCACTCAATAGGTTATAGGGCAATGTTTGCTCAAAATGCCCTTGACTCTCATAAAGAAAATGCCATTTACTACTTAAACAAACCACTGCTCGCCTATAAACTCAAATATAACTAGATTGAAAACTTATGCCTTGCTTTAGCATGGGTCTGTCACAAACTTCAGCATTACTTAAGCTCCTACACTACTCACGTGCTTGCTAACAAGAGCCCCTTGAAATTTCTCATGGAAAGACTAGCTCTTGATAGCAAAATGGCAAAATGGATGGTTGTTCTAGCGGCTTATGATGTAAAGTATGTATAGAGGAAAGCTATAAAAGGGAGTGTGATAGTCGATCAATTAGTTGCGGCCCTTATAGATAGTGAATGGTCTAAGCCAGAATTCCCTAACGAAGACATCATAGAACTTAAACCTAAAGTTTGGAATTTTTTCTTTGATGGTGTAGCAAACAATAAAGGTTATGGTGTTGGGATTGTCATGGTTACCCTTAAAAGAGAAAACCTACCTATGGTTGTCAAGTTAGCTTTTGAGGTGACAAATAACAAAGCTGAATATGAAGTCTACATAACTGGGTTAGAAGTTGCTGTAAACTTGAGAATTGACTACTTGGAGGTCTATAGGGATTCAAATTTGATCGTATCCCAAGCCCTCGGCAAATGGAAGATAAAAGAGGATCATTTGGTTCCTTAGCAGAAATGTTTGAAAGATCTAGCAAAGAATTTCATAAGCTCTCATTTCAATATTTGCTTAGAGCATTAAGAATTAGTTTGCAGATGCCTTAGCCATACCTATATCAATGCTAAATATTTGGAGAGATAAGATATAATCAGATGAATATTCAGTTGGTTGATCAGAAACTTTGGTTCTAGGACATTTTCAATTACCTTCAGAATAATGAGTATCCAGAAGGCACATCCAAATCATAAAAAAAAACTATGAGATAGTTGGCCAGTAACTTTATCCCAAACAATGATGTCTTATACAAAAGGGCATGCGATAACATTCACTCAAGATGTGTAACTAGGGATGAAGCCAGGCAAATCATGGAATGTGTCCATAACGGAGATGCAGGCCCTTATATGAATGGAATTCCATTGGCATAGAAAATAATGAATTTGGGGTACTTCTGGTTGACTATGAATGAAGATTGTGCCAAGTTTGTACAGAGATGCCATAAGTGTTAGATTTATGCCAAGCTTCAAAAACAGCCTCCCATTTCATTTAAGCCAATTACAACTCCTTGGCCTTTTGCAACTTGGGATATTGATGTTATCAGAAAGATAAGCCTTAAATCTTCTGCCGAACATGAGTATATACTTGTAGTAATTGATTATTTCTCTAAATAGGTTGAAGCAGCTCCATATCAAGTATTGGATTCTAAAAGAGTAGCTCATTTTATATGAACTAACATATTTTGTCAGTTTGGAGTTCCTTCAGAGATGATTATAGATAATGGGCCTCATTTTCAAAAAAATATGGCCCAGCTGTTAAAGAAAGAGAAGATTTAGCACCACAGGTCCTCTCCCTACCATCCTCAAACTAATGGTGCAATTGAAGTAGCTAACAAAACACTCAAAACCCTTTTATAAAAGATGATTGACAATTAAAGAAATTGGCATCAACAGATACCATTTGCCTTATGGGATATCGAACTTCTATTCGCACTCTAACAAGTGCCACTCCTTACTCACTAGTATATGGTATGGAAGTAGTTTTGCTAATTAAGGTTGAAATCAGATCAGCCAAAATCTTGCGAGAAAGTTAGTTAGAAGAAGCAAAATGGTTAAAGGGTTATCATGATCAACTCAATGCCATTGAAGAAAAAAGGATAGATGTCTTATATTAGATTCAGGGATATCAATAGAAGATATCAAGGCATTTCAATAAAAAGGTTAGAAACAGAAGCTTAGAAGAAGGGAGTTTAGTGTTGAAAGAACTTAAAGCTCCAGTGCATGATCCTAGAGGAAAATTCAAGCCAAACTGGGCTGGACCTTACATACTCAAAAGGATCCTATCAGGTGGAGGGGCTATCCTCATGGATATAGATGGTATAGAGTTTTCTAGTCCATGCAATTTAGATCAACTAAAGTATTTTTTTTGTATGAATGTTAGTTTTTCTTTGTAATTTTTCATGCATCATGTAAATTAGAACTATATAGATCCGATTCTCCAAAATATTTATTAGCTGGTCAAAATTGAAAGTGTGTAAGGAGATATATAGGAAGCCCATCATTGGTATGGTCCATATTTCAATAAAATTAGCATTTTGTGTCCTTATCATTTAGTTCTCTGCTTGCACAAAAAAAAAAAAAAAAAAGATGCTTGCTAAGATAAAAATCCAAAAAGGGCGGCTTAGGCAAAAATTAGAGCAAATGAATGATGTATTATTCAAATTTCATTTAAACAATGAAACACGAGATCAAAAGAGAAAAAAAAAATTATTGTCTATGGCTACATCCAAAGCCCTACTCTGATCATCTTCTTCTTCCCCTTTCGATTATTCTTTTTACAAGTAGCCTCTTCTGTAGTACCTTCAACCTTAATCTCATACAACAAGGCTACTCTCCTCGCTTTTTTCTATTGGTCAAAACATAGCCATCCACCATAAATTGTACTTCTTCAACCTATTAGAATGATGGGAAGGAAGAACAGTGTGAAATCCTTGAAGGCAGCCATTCATAACTGCCCTAGCCATAGTAGGAGTGATTATAGTAGATTGGAAGAGGGCACCATTAGGAGGCACCCCTTGTGCATTACCCATTTGTCTCATTACCCTAGTCTCTTGATAAAAGGTCACCATGTGCAGCCCGAGCAGATATACCATCTTGTAACCAAAACTCAAAATCATGAACCTTTTGATCTTGTACTAAGGGCAGAGCCATAATAACTCTTTTGGATCCAACTCAAATAGCCATGAGATCTACTTCTTTTCAAAATTGAACTTTATTTCTATCTGCTGAGATCTATACCAAGAGATTGAGTAATCCCTTGAGTAGGAGGAGAGACAACTCTTAAGTGGTCTTTGAGCCATATTTGTTTGAGGAAAACAACAATATAAGCTAAGAAAAGAATAATTGGAGTAAAAAAAAAGGAAAGTTCAGAAAATATATATGTAGAATGATTAGGCTTACGGACCAAAGCCTATTACTCTTGTATGTTTGATCCAAGCTCATAATGGTTTCAGCCAAAAGAATGGCAGCAATTAAGCGACCATCCTCCATCTAAGACAATAGCTCTGTTGCTCTGATGTCCCTCCAACCCATAAGACCTTTGAAGAGAAAACCTGAAGTCAAAACAAAAAGATAAGGCCCTCATTCGGTGATCTTGCTAGTCACCCTTTTTAAAACCCAATTC
>CANTUT010002268.1:5000-41795 GCA_947687605.1 Reutealis trisperma
TTATTTTTTTTAGTTTAATTAATTTTAGTATTTGAATCATCTTCTCTCCATATTATTGTGAACCCTTAAATTTGCACTCTTAGGATCTAGTCATAGCTTGACACCTACTAAGATTAGTACGCTAGGTAGAGCTAGTACGGTGGTCTTGCTAGCTGGTTAGCAGGCAGGGGTCAAGGAGGTAATGCTCCGTTGAAAAATAAATTTCCTAAATCTTTTATTTTCAGATGACCAACACTCGACTATGAACCTATAGAATCAAAACTGGGCCCAAATTAGAACTAAAATTAATGAGAACGGGTTGAAAAATGATGTACGGCAGCTGTAGCTAGCTGCGGTAATTGCAACCTCTGATGTGGTTGCTGCAAATTAGCTACTGCAGTAGGCCCTGCGGTTACCGCAATAGGCTTTGAGTTACTACAGTTGATGATAAATTATCGCAGTGCATTTTTGATAGAATCCCCCATCGAGAATTGCATATTTTTAACACCAAACTCCCCCTATAAATACCTTTTATCTCCTAACAACTTCCACACACAATTATATACTTTTGTACTCACTTTAAAGCTTTCTAAACCCTATTCCTATGCTTCCTAATCATCAAAACCCTCTCTCTAAACCTCCTTATCCCCAAAACCACATTCCAAAACCTTTTCTACCCACATAAAACCCTATTCATTAGCCTGCATAATCATATTCAAACTGTCTCTCTAAGCCTCTTAATCAAGAAAAGGTGTAATTCGAGTTCTTTCTTTCAAAAGGAATTTGTGGTTCTTAAGCAAGGGTTATTCAAAGTCCTTCCTTCAAAAGAGTTCAAGAGTCCTTTTTCCAAAAAGAGTGCTCATGCTATCCCTAAGCCAAGGTGGAACTTAGATCTGGTGCCAAGCTCGCTTCATACATTCCTCGCTATTGAAAGCCAAAGGTAAAAATTCTTTCATTTTCCTTTTTCAATTCCAATTTTTAAGATCTAAATTTAAAGATCTAATTTTTGTTAATCAAAATCTAACCTAATTAACAAATCCCTAAGCCCTTAAAATCAATCAAAACATGATAACAAAGCTAATGACTTAAAAACCCTCCTTCGCTAGAAGGAAGAACTATATGGAGTTTGGTTCCTATTCAAAGAGATACCCAGGCATGCTGTCTCTAAGGCATCAACTCCACTAAAACTAACAACTTCTTCTCTCTATCACCTTCTTCGCATAGTTTAGGGTCGAAATTATTTTTCTTAAAGGAAAGTCAAACTTTAGTTCTCTTACAATTGTTTTATTCTTTTTATTACTTTTGTAACAAGCCACACCCACCCTAGGAATTTTCGTGATAAATTGCTTGAATTAGAATCTATAGGGTTAAGTGTGTGCTTGTGTGAAAATTTGTGATCTAAATGATTGATGAGTATGTGGCATATTAAATTAATTTTAATATGCATAATATGTGTTGCCATTGTGAAATAAATGATTTACATGAAGTGCATTTGCATAAAAGAGTTTATTTTAAATAAAATGAATTTTCATGCATAAAATAATTTTTAAGCATAAAATAATTTTATGGGTATTTTTAAAATATTTTTAGATAAATATTTTGAGGGAAATTTCCAGAATTAATAAGAAAAATATTATTTTTATTTTAAATCCTTTCAGCCAAAATTTTTAAAGAAAAAGCCCAATTACCCAAAAGCCCACTACACAAAAATGCTTCTAACCTAATTCATTAAGGGTAAAAGTGGAAATTCCACTCCAACCCTAATATATATTCTAATTTTCGGCCAAACAAAGGTTTCCAGCAGCCATTCCCTTATTCTTTCTATATTCTGGTAGAAAAACCTCTCAAAATAATTCTCTCTACCGAAATATCGAAAACACTTTACCATTTCGCGATTTCATGACTGTAATCGCAAGTTTTTATTCTCTTTCGATTTCTAAACTGCTTTCTATGAAATAAATTATGGGAAAATTATTTTGAACTATTTGATTACTAATTTCTACAGATTCAATTCTGTTTGAGTGAATTTCTGGGAGAGAAAATTTATTTTCTACCAAAAACATGATTCTTTCCGCAGGATTTCTCCAAAGGTGAATTCTATAACTTAAAATCACAATTTTATTGCATAAACATCATGGGGGGGGGGGGGGGGGGGGGGGGGGCGCAATTTGTACTTGTTTGTATTCTAAACTGATTTTTGATTTGTTTTGAAGAAAAATATTGCATGAAATAATATTTCTGCATATTTCTGTGATGACCGAAAAGTTTCAAAAAACAAGGGAATTCAAGGTTTTCGTGTTAGGACTTGGAAATTAGAAACTTTTATTCTTTCATGAATACATGGCTGCCAATTTGTGTGAATTGGTATTCTAATATGATATTTGTTTTGTTTAGATGAAAAATAATGACTTGAATCATGTGTCTGTTTATCGCTGAAATAAACAAAATGCGCGAAAAGCGCGGAAACTCATGATTTTTCACCTAAGTCTTTGAACTTGGAATTTTTTTGTATAAACCCTACCTATGGCTACCAATTCATGAAGGAATGTGTTCTAAACTGATATTTTCAATGATTGAATGAAAAATAATGGTTTAAACAACCTGTTTGCATATTTCTGAAATGACCGAAAAATACCGAAAACGAGGAAACTTATAGCTTTGTGCACTATAATGCAAAAGATTGAGTTTTTCTATATTACTAACACCAATAGTGGCCGATTCTTATGGATTTAAGTTCTAAAATGATTTTTTTATGTTTACATGAAAAATATTGGTTTAAACCATGTTTTTACATATTTCTGAAATAGACGGAAAGCACGAAAAGAAGAAGAATTTGGTTTTTACCTTAATGATGCATTCGACCTACATGAACAATTGTGTCCAAATGTTTATAAATTTTATGTGATGTGTTTGGGTGATTGTTAACATGTATGTATGTATAATGGATGATGAAATTGCATGTTAGTTGAAGGTATGATCCTAGATAAGCTTAAATGTATTATAGTATACTTAAGGTATACTTAAGGTATCTTAACCTTGTATTTTGGCTACAATGCAAATGTGATTGAGGAAATTGGAACTAGGAGTTATGATGAATTGATGATGAACATATGATTATGAGTTAATAAAGTAAAAGGGATCATAAGAGTTAAGTATGATGTTTGAAGGATTAATTATTAAGTTGACATGTATGGAAGTGTAAAGTGAACTAAGATAATTGACAAGTGAATTGATATTAGGGTAATGATAATGTGATGACCTTAAAAAGGTATTGATATAATTGAAATGTGTTTTCATGTGAGCCTATAAGGCCTAAGTATGCAAGACTTTTAAGTCAACGTGATATGTGCAAGTGATAAGTACATCTATGAGTGAACTCTAATGTGTATGCTATATGTGTATGGGTAGTTATGGGATAGGAACATCATGAGTAAATAAATACTAAGTACTAAATCAAATATTATGTTAGAGTTTGAGGAGCTTTAGAAGTGCAAAAGGGACTACGTGTACTAGGAGCAAAGGAACCCCAAGATGAGTAAACGCAATGTTCTTGTTACAAATGTGAACAACATCATGTTATGCTTTAAGAATGTGATATATTGATATGTGAACCTTTGTGATCTTTGAAACCCAAGTTCTTTCTATTCTAAATATTATTATATGATTTCTTTGTTAAGCTTGGGTTGCCAAAGGACATTTGGTCCAAAACTATTTTGCTTATCTAATGAGAACTTTTTGTGATTAACACCCTAACTTGTATTCTTTTTGGTACTACACTTTCATTGTATTATTGTTGAAAGCCAAACTACTATTGTTATTGAAATACATGTTATTGTTGCCTTATGTGATATTATTAATTGTGTTTACCAATAGCTCTAGCTATGGTACCTTTACCCTCTATGCAGAATCCTCGTGCCGATGCGGGTAATCATCGGAACCTGTGCATATGGTCTTAACTCGATGGATAGGGGTAGTGTATCCACCTCAGCTAGAAGGGGCGGTTCTAGCCATGGAGCTTGATCAGCTTCATGCTTTTCCATATGATAGGAGTTGGAATTTGGCAAAGGCCACCTCTCCTCAATGTGTTTCAAGTGAATTGAGTAATAGTCTTCACTCTATAAAAGTTATAAGTGTGATTTCTGCAAACTTGCTAAATTGAACCCTTGCTAAATTGCAACCTGATTCATGAGTTATAAACCATGAACTATGTGTATAAGCTATGTGTTTCCTTTCAAAGGAATATGTGATAATGTATGTGCCTTTTTGTTTACTCATTGAGATCATCTATCTCACCCCTTTTCCTTGTGTGGTTCCAGGTGAGCAAATGTGAGGAGGCAAGGTGATGGCTCAAGCATCCTACTTCGCTTGGGGAATTCCTTGTCCAAGTTATCAATAATACTATGTTTATGAAGTCTTGTCTTTAGATGCTCCGGGAATGTTAATTGATACTTATAGAGATTTATATTATTTTCCTTATAGATTTTATATGTAACGATTTACTTTAAGTCTTCTGCAAATTATGGTATTTATCTAAATGTTTTAAATGAGTTAATGAAGAAGGTTCAGTAAGATCCTAGGCATGATAGTTATATGTTAATGGGTTCTACGGGCGTGGGTGACCTTATGTCTCCCCATGTTCTAGGACTGTCGTATCTCATAAGGTTGGGATGTGACAACTTTAGTTGTTTAGGTTATATTTAGGGAATGTGTGCTTTTCTTAAAACCCATAAGGGCTAGAGGAAAGATCCCTTGATTTTGACGTTTTGACTTGTGATAGTTTTAAGTAGTTTTCCTTTATTTTTCACATTTTGTAATTGTCATTATCTCATATTTGCCATGCACTGCACGAGTAATATTTATTTCATGCATCATGTTATATCTGTTCATGCATACTAAAGTCTTCTTTTTCATAAAAGTTATTTTGTATTTAAGCCAAACTGATTTCTCACATTGTTTTAACCAAAACCTAGTCCCCGAGTCCTCTTTGGTCATTTGAGGACTAATACTTTTCCTTGGGACAAATGGTATGATTTTAGAGTCAATCAAATTGGGTTTTTCCTTTAATTTTCCTAACTAAAATAAACAAAATTAAAGTAGCGACTCCTTTTGCAAATTACAGTTTATAAAATACAATTTTTTAAACTTATAGTGGGTTCCAATTATGATATTTCTCCTAAAAGAGCATTTTTTATTTCCTTTAGTGGATTGAACCGGTGCTTGCGCAAGGCCTCACAATGATTAGCATAGAAAATATAATCAATGATTCAAACATAGAAAATATCATGTGTTTATAATTGAATTCATAAATAATATGAAAAGGATTGGTACTTGAGAACACAATTGATGCAGTGCAAGAGAAAAGAAAAAGAAGAAGCAACATCATTTTTTTTTTTCATTTGGAAGAAGAAGAAATCAATTTGGGAAACAATGATTATATTTATAAGGTAAAGGGTATTTAGGTAATTGAATTATTTTCTTAATTTATTCTATTCATTAATCTATGCTACCAAACACAGGATCATAAAAGTAGCATTATCTAATCCTATGGATTAGCATTTATTTACCAAACAAAGTCTAGCTAATTAATTTTATGGCTTAACTAATAATATGATTATAACTAATCTTATGATTTACGAATCCGTATACCAAATAGGCTGTAAAAGTTTTCACATGCAATAGGCAGAGTTTTATTTAATTAAATAAAAAATTGAACATATACTAGTTTGAAAGTATTTTCTCCATTATATCTTTTTTTACTAGTGTGAACCCTCTATTTTGCACCTCCAAATGACTGACATTTGGTTACAAACCTATAGAATTAGACTGGGCTCAAATCGGATAAAAAATGGATGAGACCGAGCTAAAAAATGAACTACAGCAACTCGCAGTCGTCTGAGGTTACCACAGCCTCCGCTACGGTTGCCGTAGACATCCTTATGATAGCCAAATGGCTACCGCAACTAACCCTACGATTACCATAAAGCTCTTTGTGGTTACTACAGGCTTCAGTCAGTTGTCGCAGCGTGTTCTAACATAATCCCACACTGAAAAATCACCCTTTTAAGACTCTACATTCCCTATAAATACCTTGCACCTCATAACAACTTGCACACACAATTATATGCTTCTAGACTCTTTCTAAAGCTTTCAAAATCCTATTCCTAAGCTTTCCAATCATCAAAAACCCTCTTTCTAATACTCCAAATCTCTAAAACCTCATTCCAAAACCTCCTTTATCACATAAAGCCTTATTCATAAGCTTCCTAATCATCTCAAAACCCCATTCATAAGCCTCTTAATCATCTCAAATCTTATCTCTAGGCTTCTTAATCAAGAAAATGTGTAACTCAAGTTATTTCTTTCAAAGGAAATTCATGGTGTTAAAGTAAAGGTGATCTAAAGTCTTTCCTTCAAGAAAAGAGTTCATGCTATTCAAGAGTTCTTCTTCCAAAAGGAGTGCTCGTGCTATTCCCAAGCCAAGGTGGAACTTAGATCCAGTGTGAAGCTCACTCGCTACGTTCCTTGCCGCAGAAAGCCAAAGGTAAAAGTTCTTTCCTTTTCCTTTTTCAATTCCAATCTCAAGATCTAAATATGAAAAGATCTAATTTTTGTTAATTAAAATTTGACTTGATTAACAAATCCCTAAGCCGTTAAAATTAATTAAAACATGATAACAAAGGTAATGACTTAAAAACCCCTCTTTCGCAAGAAGGAAGAACTACATGAGGTTTGATTCCCATTCAAAGGGATATGCAAGCTTGCCATCTCTAAGGCATTCAACTCCGCTAAAATTAATAACTTTTTCTCTCTATCACCTTCTTCACATAATTTAGGATTGAAATTACTTTTATTAAATAAAAGTTAAAATTTTAATTCTTTTTATCATAATTGTTTTAATACTCTTTTTCTGACTTTAGTTGTTTATATTATATTTGGAAAATGTGTGCTTTTCCTAGAACTCATAAGGGCTAGAGGAAAGATCCCCCGATTTTGATATTTTGACTTGTAATCGTTTTAAATAGTTTTCCTTTATTTTTCACATTTTGCAATTGTTATTATCTCATATTTGCCATGCATTGCACAAATAATATTTGTTTCATGCATTATATTATATCTATTCATGCATACATAAAAACTTCTTTTTAAAAGCTATTTTATATTTAAGCCAAACTAATTTTTTTTTTATACTATTTTAGCCAAAACCTAGTCCCCGAGCCCTCTTTGGTCATTTGAGGACTAGTGCTTTTCCTTGGGATAAATGGTATAATTTTGGAGTCAATCAAATTGGGTTTTTCCTTTAATTTTCCCAGCTAAAATAAATAAAATTAAAGTGGTGACTCCTTTTGCAAACTATAATTTACAAAATACAATTTTATGAACTCATAACGAGTTCCCATCGTGATGTTTCTCCCAATGAGCATTTCGATTCCCTTTTAACGGATCGGACTGGTGCTCGGGTGAGGCCTCACAGCTGGCGACTCCAATGGGGACTCTAAAATCTTTTCTTAAAATAAAAGATGAAAGTGGACTACTCTTGGTAAAATAAAAAGTTTGGCTTTTATTACAAAATGGCTCTTTCATGCATCACTACATTGGGCTCCTTGTCCAAAACTCTAGTTTCTTAGGAAAACAAAGGATAGAAAGTAACATGGAATGGGTAACCTTCCTTAGGTCTGCTTGCCAATAGTGAAATCATCCAGCCCACAACGTATCCTCTAATCTTTTTAGAGGTGTAACGAGTATACACATGCTGTTGGACCCACACGAGGCTCCTTGACTCACATGTGAATAGGTATATCACATCTCTAGTGTGAGGGGTTCCTTTCAAACTGCCCTTACCCTTTCATGTAATGACTCATAGAACCTTCCTTTAGGATTGTATGTACCATAATACTAAACTTGGTATGTCATTATCATAAACCCTTTTTCATTCATGCATACACGCATGCATGCATCATGCAAAAATCCTACTAAAGTGGAAAATCTAAAAACCACCCAAACACTACCAGTCCCTATTCAAACCCAGGTCAAATTCCTAAACCCATGTCTACCCATGGTACCTTTGTCCTTATCTTACTGCTGTGATTAGGATTTCACGATCTCATCTTTGTCTTTATCTTTACCAAAGCTAAACTATCCTAGCCTCATCTTTTTCATCCAAAGGTTCAAGAGATGTCAACCAGATTAGGGAAAGAAGTTGCTGCTACTGATGGAGTTTATGACTTCATTAATGGGCTCTTTGCCAAGTTCATCGAACAACAAGAGGAAATGCTTAAAAGGCAAGAGGCTTATTTCCAAGACTTACTTCAAAATCAAAGGAGAATTATTATGGAAGATGTCCAAGAAATGATAGGCCGGACCACCATAAACCAGAGTTTGACTGATCCAAACCTAGTAAATCCAAAATCCACCTCCTATCCTATTTTTGGATCTGCTTCCAAATCTGACCTAAAAGATAAGGAAAAGGCCACAGTTGAAACCATTCCATCACCATCTATTCTTAAAACCAACCCACTCTTTCAATTAGTGCCCATTTGACCCACTAGTCCACACCACCACATTCATTTCTCCCCTAGCTAATCCTTTCCAAGGGAGAGAAATTAACCCCGAGCTGAAGGCATTCATGGATAAAATTGAAGTTATGGAAAAGATGCTTAAGAACTTAAACAAAAGGGAAGACATGATTGACACAAGCTCTCTCAGTTTGTTTCCTAATGTAAGGATACCTCTGTGAGGCCTAGCCCGAGCACCGGTCTGATCCACTGAGGGATCGAAATACTCTTCGGGAGAAACTCCACAATTGGAACTCGCTGTGAGTTCAGAAAATTGATTTTTGTAATGTGACAGTTGAAAGTGAGTCGCCACTTTAATTTATTTATTTTAATTGGGAAAATTAAAGAAAACCCAACATGATTGACTCAAAAATTTGATTTATCCCAATGAAAAATGCACCAATCTATGAGTGACCAAGGAGGGCTCGAAGATCAGGTTTTGATAATTACACAATTAAGAAAATTTTATTTTCTTTAGTTTGGCTAAAAATGCAAAATAACTCTTGAAAAATGAATTTTTGTGTATGCATGAACAGGAATATAATGATGAATGAATATATATATATATATATATATATATATATATATATATATATATATATATATATATATATATATATATATATATATATATATGATGTGATGGAATGACAATAATAAATAAATAGACAAGATAAATCCTACTTAATTATTACAATATCAAAACAAATGAGATAAAGAGGATCTTTTCTCTAGCCCTTATAGGTACTAGGAAAAGCACACATTCCTCAAAATAAACTAAAAATAAAACCATAAATGAAAGATTAATGTAAATAAATTAAAATAAAAAGGACTAAATATTGATAAAAAGATTTTGGAGTTGATGTCTTTCAGAATGGCAGCCTGCGTATCCTATCGAATAGGAATCAAACCCCACGCAGTTCTCCCTTCTTGTGAAGGAGGGGTTTTAAAAATGTGTTGGTTTGCTTATTAACTTAATTATGATTCTCAAATTAATAAGTTTTTAGATCTTTTCAGTTTTAGAAATAAAGAGAATTCTAGATCTAAATTTAGAATTTTAAAAATAGGGAAGGGATTATACCTTTGCTTTTCTTGGCTTTCGAACAAATGGAATGTGCTTTGCTTCGGATCTTAACTCCACCTTGAATTCAAAGGAAACTTGGAATCTAGATTTAGAAGCAACAAGTGTGTGAGTATAAGAACGAAATTATGCTTTAAAATATGCCTCAACTGCTTTGAAATCTCTTGAATTGCTTTGGAATGCCTTGGAAGTCATGCCAAATGAGGTTGGAGGAGGGTCTATTTATAGAGCTGCCAGAGGGGATTCCGGCGGTACGGACGGCTGCGTCGGCGCGGCGCCAGCGGCATGGGCGGCACGTCAGACACGCCAGCTGTCCAGGTGGCACGACAGGCATACCACCTGTCTTCGGGCATTAAATCAGTGCCACCGATGGCGGCACGATAGGCATGCTGCCCTGCTGCCGACACCAAATGTGTGCCTCCTTCTAGGCAGCATGGAAAGCGTGTCTCCCAGATGATAGCATGCCACTCATACGGTTCGACCTGTTTTCGTCCGTTTTGGGCCCGTTTTAGTTCCGATTCAAGCTCGGTTTGATTATGTGGGTTTGTAACTGAAAGACAGTCCACTAGAGGTGCAATTTTGAGGGTTCACAGCTGCCCCCATTATCTGATTTGGCCAGCCAAAGGCCAAATTTGATAAGTGTGAACCAGAAGGCTTAGGAGGCCGTTTTGAGCATTTTGAATGTCCCTTTTAGTATTGGGAGTTGTGTAAAAGCTTCATGTCTAATTTCTGCTTATTCTAACTCTGTTTGGACTATTTTCCAATTTTTAAGCTATTTTTGAATTTTTAGTTTTTCTATGATTTCAGGAGATTCTAAACTCTGATCGAGACCCTATCCATTTCGAAAGATGGATAAAAATAATGCGGATTCACTGCCTCAGATGGAACTGAATTTTGATTTAAAATGAGTATGTTATGGTAAAACCATGTGAACTGGACCTGTGAATCAAAAAAAGTAAAAAGATGTTATAGGCTGGCCCACCTCTACTTCTATATCAAGCTTAACTTCCTTCTCTTTTCCTCATTTCCACATCTCACTCTCTCTCTCTCTAGCTTTACTTTTCTTCTCTTAAATTTTCCTTTTTTTCTCTCTCTTTTCTGTTTACTTTCTCATTATGGAAATCTTCAATTAGCCAGCAATGGGTGCTCAGGACCTGGAAACATTACTGAAGGAGCTAGATCATCACGTCAGCTATACTAGATCTCTTCAAGTATGCTTTTATTTTCCTACACAGTTAGTAAGAATTCTGATAATTATTAAATTTTTAATAATATATATATATATATATATATATATATATATATATATATATATATATATATATATATATATATATATATATATATATATATATATATATATATACAAAAAATTACAAAGAACACAATCGAGGCCCAGGGGTGGCCGTAGTGTTATGGAGCTGGTCCGCATTTATCTAAGTAGTCAGGAGGCTATCCGTCAGCGCCTCAAGCCATCTGGTTTGCTCAGGTGGCTGGAGCTAGATGTCAAGCAGCCGGTTAACACCACTGTGGTCCGGACACTCGCAGAGCATTGGTGGGATACTATAAACACATTCCACTTTTCCTACGGTGAGATGATAGTCACTCCCTTCGAGTGGAGCATGCTTACTGGTATGCATTTCAGATCTCGTCCTCTAGAGTTTTATTCTTCATGGATTGAGTGCTCTTCTGTAGAGATGATTGCTCTAATTAGGGTTGATCCCCCTCGTGGGAACCTGAATGTCCCACGTTCTTGGCTTCATCAGGCCTTGATGACCATGGGTTAGACTCCTAATCAGTATGGTGTCGATCAGGGTGCTAGACTTTGCGCCTTAATTATCTTGAGCTGTACTTTTCTACATAACAACAAGGACTGCATTAATCTGAATATCCTGCGATCCTTGGAGAATCTGGATGAGATTGGGGAGTTTGACTGGGGAGGTGCAACCCTTTGTGCCATGTATCATGAGCTGTGTAGCATTTTCTGTGGCACACTTTGCGGCCATAGTGGTACCTCCATTATTCTCGAGGTGAGTATTACACTCTGGTATTTTATTGTCTGATACCTGCCTAGTGACTGACAGAATTTTATTTTTCTGCAATACTAGTCTTATGAGCATTTTTTGATGCTGGCTCCACCACTGAGAGAGCCTAGTGCTATTAATCCCCCCTACGGACATATTTGGAGGGTGTCCAATAGACCTTCCTTCATGGCATGGCAATTTGATCAGTGCAGACAGATCTTTGCTACTGTGACCGTAGACTAGGTATTCCTTTGTTGATCCTAACCCGAATCTTACTGTTTATCTTCTACTGCTGAATATTGCACTCTGTTTGCAGGTGAGATGGACGCCATTTATCAAGTTCGAAGAGTGGATTCCTGACCGAATCAGGCTTAGCATGGACTTGTCCTCTTATCGACTCTTGCTCCGTTGTGAGTCTCTGAGGATGTTCGACTTGGGAGAAATAGTGAGGGCACAGGTTATAGGAGATAAAGTTGTGCCATAGTCCCCTCCAGCAAATATGAGGTTTGGGCTAGCCATCCTGGGAGAGGATGATTGGGCTGTCGGAGTTTCTTGTTTGGATTTTTTGTTGCCGAACATGGACTATGATGAGTTCTACAAGACATCCCTGATGCGAGGCGTACATCCTTTAGATAGATTGTGAGGACCATCACATAGGGGATCTAGCTTAACATCTTCCTGAGGTCCTTCCTCCAGAGTTAGGAGCTTCTCACAGGCTGGCGATACTATTCCGGTTGGCAGCATAGGTCCTAGGGTTGGACCTCCAGGTGTTATGGCTGGCCATTTAGGTTTTACAGCTAATCCTTTTGGGATTGGCCCTTCAGGGGCTAGTGGCTTAGCTCCAACTCTAGCTCTAGAAGCTTCAGTGGGAGGTCCGACTGATCCAGTTCCCTTGCCTGCTGGACTTGTCTGTTTGCCAGCTCATCTGGATTATTTCTCTTGTGACAGTCGATTACGACGTTACCATCTTCCTAATGAGCATCCAGCCTTCTTCCCTACTATCCCTGAGACTATGACAGAGGTAAATATTTTGTTCAGGCTGGAACTTTTAGCCTTTTGTTAGTTTGCCTTGTAGTGATTCTCATATTTCTTTCTTCCCCAGGTTCCTATGGAGTTTGTTCGCTATCACTACGATCTCTTGGGCTGATATGCATTTGCTTTGACCTCCTTTCTACATAAGAGGGATATGTCAGAGGATAGTCACGAGCATGACATGTCCAGGCGAGGACACCGCAAACCTTGGCGCGGTTGTTAGAAACCTATTTTGTCAGCTTTTGCTTTTTCATGTATACATGTACTGAGGATGATGGATGACATTTTGAATATATGCACTTTTATACTTATGTGACATTTTGGAATGTATGATATGTTATGACTTTATGCATGTTTTGAATAAGATGGGTGCATGGTATGAATGCAGATATTTCGGCTGAATAAGGATTCCATTGTGCTATACCTTACATTTTCTCTCATTTTTTGCTCTAATTTTGACAAAAATGAACTATTTTAAGTCTGAAATCTTGAGAAATCAAGTAAGAACTATTTTGAGGAAAAGAGGCATAAGGAGGCAGAGGAGAAAGGGGCAGCACAGTGGTCGTGCCGCCGGTACGGGCGGCACACTTACTGTGCCGCCGGCAGTAGATCTGACAGGCTGAAATCTGCCTATTTAAATAGTTTATGACCATTCTCCAGTTCGTACTCTTGATTTTTGTGCCTTAAAAAATCATTTTCAAACACTTTTTGCTCTCCATCAATTTTATTTATTTTTTATTCCTCACAATGGAGCCCTATTTTAGCCATGCAATGTTCTTATGGTGTAAGAACCTCACAAAAGTGGAGAGAATTAATCTGGGAAAATATAGGGTAAGCGTTATGCCCACCCTAAGAGGCATAAAGATTGATTGGGAATTTCTGTGCGCCTGCTTGCGCTTTTGGGATCCAACTGCCCATGTCTTCAGATTTGGGGCATCTATTGAAGAGATGTGTCCTACGTTCGAGGAGTTTTCTATGCTACTTGGATCTGATCCAGAGGCTATGCTGGCTACTCCTATTGAGAAAGTAGGATATTTTAACTCTTTCAAGGGACTTTTTGACTGAAGTACAGAGGTTGCTAGTCCCATAGTAGTGGATGATTGGGTTGATCTGACTGCTGTGATAGCAGAATTCCATGATCCTAAGGATTTTGAGGATGATGGGTGGTTTCATTTGAGGATGCGGGCTTTATCCTTTTATCTAACTGCTAGATACATTTTTGTGAGCCCTACTGGTTGGGGCGATGTTAGAGTCACTAAGCTGATTTCGCAAATGGAGGAGGGGAGATCTATTGTAGCTATAGTGCTGGCTGAGACCATCATGAGTTTAGACAGATCTTGCACTTCTGATGGGTCGTGGTCAATTAGCCCTATTATTCTTCACGTCGAATTCTGGCTTCTGTACTTCAGTTTAACTCTTTTTGTATTTTTTTTATGCTTATCTCTTTTTGCACTTTTCAGATTTGGCTGAGAGATCATCTTTGGATAGTTGGACCTGCCACTAAGGTGGATTATTCTACTTTTTGGTATAGAACTCAGACCATTGTGATAAAATGGAATCCGAGAAAGAATGGATAAAATGGTTGATTGAGCTGGACTCTAATGATCTTCTGTGGAGGTGCGAATGGTATAAGATCAGAAGATTCATGACCATGAGCTTTGGCTATAAGATGGTCTACCTGCTGGGGCTGAGGATGGTGACCTTTTATCAAGCTACTAGTGTTATGCACCGAATGGGACCCAATTAGGGCGTGCCCCTAGATGGCATTCTGTTTGAATCTGTTTTGATTACCGAGACCATTGCCCGAGCTGTCAAAAATGGATGGGTAAGGGGTTTTCATGTTGTTTGCCCTGCTGGCCAAGGCAGTAAATCCATGCAGTATATTAACTAGTGGATAGCCAACTCGTGGAAATCAAAGAAGGCTAGAAGGGCTGCTATACTCGAGGAGATAGAGCAAGAGTCATGATTACTGTTTTAGTTTAGGACAAATTTTTAACCATGTCTGTATTTTCTTTTAAATGTTCCAAAGTTTAAATGAGACAAAATAAGACATCATTCATTTTTTATCTCTTTTGTTGCTCTAACTTTTGCCTAAGCTGACCTTTCGGGTTTTCAACTTAGCAAGCTTGTTTTTCATTTCATTTTTCTGCGACACAATTAAGAGCTGAGTGAATGTGAAAATGAAAAATTTTATTGATGAATTGGACCGAAACTCGCATGGGCTGCCTATGTATCTCCTTACAATGATTTATGACTTTTATTCTTTTTTCCTCTTTATGGAGAATTAGGTCCACGTAGTTCTGCCTTTGAGGAAAAATGATGTGAATGCTAAGTATGTTTTTATACATGAATTATAAGGATGCTTTATGCAAAGTATCTCTTGAGTTGATCTAGGTTGCATAGGCTGGCAAATTCTATGCCATCCAAGTCTGTCAGGATTGCTACTCCTTCGGATAAGATCTTTTTGATCAGAAACGGACCACTCCAGTTTGGTCTGAATTTTCCCCTTGGATCATGAACAGGTGCCCTTATTTCTTTCAAGACAAGGTGACCCTCTTGTAATCCTCTATCCCTGACTCTCTTATCAAAGTGTCGAGCCAGTTTCTGTTGATAACCTTACATCTGATATAAGGCATCCATTCTCTTTTCATCGATGGCAAGAAGTTGGTTATGGTAGCATTTTGCCCATTCCACTTCGTCCAATTGACTCTCCCTCAGAATGCGAGCCAACTTGATTTCTACCTCGATTGGTAGGACGGCTTCCATCCCGTACACCAAGGAGTAAGTGTAGCACCGGTTGGAGTATGCACTATTATTCTGTATCCCCATAAAGTATATGGCAAATGTAGGTGCCAATCCTTATAGTTGTCAGTAATCTTTTGCAGTATACTCTTAAGAGTCTTGTTTGCGGCTTCAACTGCGCCGTTTGTTTGAGGTATGTAAAGAGAAGACTTATGGTGTTGAATTTTCTCTTTCTTTAATAACAGAGCAACCACCTTTTGGAAGTGAGATCTATTATCAATGATGATCTCAAAAGGGACCCCGTACCTACAAAGGATGTTGGTACGAATAAACTGGGCTACTCGTTTGGAGTCCAATACCTGGTAAGGTGCAGCTTCAACCCATTTAGAGAAATAGTCAATAGCCACTAGAATGAATTCATGTTTGCTGGAAGACTTCGGGCTTATCTTGCCAATGACGTCCAGGCCCCAAGTTGCAAATGGCCAAGGCATGGTGATAGGAGATAAAGGCATAGGAGGTTTCTTCTAAAGTTTAGCATAGATTTAACACTTATGACACTTTTGTACATATCTTGCGCAATCTTGATTTATGGTAAGCCAAAAGTAAGCCTGATTCATGATCTTGCAGGCTAAAGCAATTCTGTTCATATGCAGGCCTTTGTTACCACCATGCATCTATTCCATGATTTGCTAGACTTCTACTTCAGTGACACATCTCAGATGGATGTTATCCCAAGCCCACTTATAGAGCACTTCTCCATTTGGAATGAAACTCTTGGACAACTATCTTAAAGTCTTCTTTTCTGTCTTAGAGGCTCCTTTAGGATAGAGTCCATTCTTGATGTAGTTGAAGATGTCCCAAAACCATGGTTTGCTATCAGCCGCTTGGATATTCAGACAATGAGCTACACAGCCTGACTCATGCTTAACTTCAATTGTAACAGGTCTGATTATGAAGTCGTCGCTTATATCAAGCATTGAGGCGAGTGTTGCCAAAGCATCAGCAAATCTGTTCATCATTCTTGGAAGATAGTGGAAAGATAGTTCATGAAAACTAACTGCTAGTTCATTCAGGCGTTTATGGTAAGGAACCAAACGCTCTTCTCTGATCTTCCACTTTCCTAAGGCTTGGGAGACTATCATATTCGAATCCCCATAGATCTCAAGGCACTTAATTCTGAGCCTTATTGCTGCCTCAAGACCATAGATGCATGCCTCATACTTTACTTCATTATTTGTTACTTCGAAGTTCAGTTTGATGGCAATGGGTAAGTTTTCCCCACTCGGTGTAATGGACACGATGCCAGCACCATACCCTGTGTTGTTAGATGCTCCATCAAAGTAAAGCTTCCAAACTTCATTGTCAATTTCCAGGATGTCTTCATCAGGAAATTCAAGTTCAACCCAATGATCATCTACTAGAGCTGCAGCTAACTGATCAGCCACTATGCTACCCTTGACTATTTTTTGCTGCACATATTTCAGATCATCTGCAGCTAATACAGCCATCCACCTTGCCATCTTACTGTCAAGAACTAGCTTCTCCATAAGGCATTTCAAAGGGCTCTTGTCAGCAAGAACATGAGTTGTAAAAGAGTAAAGGTAGTGTTGCAGCTTGTGGCAGACCCATACCAAAGCAAGACACAGCTTTTCTGTAAAACTGTACTTGAGCTCATGAGGTAGCATCCTTTTTACTAAGTAATAGATGGCATTCTCTTTACTGGAATCAGGAGCATTTTGGGCAAGCATTGCCCCCATTGCTTCATCGGTTACTGATAGATAAAGTAATAAAGGCTTTCCAAACCTCAGTGGCTGTAGCACCGGTGGGTTTAGTAAGTACTGGTTGATCTGGTCAAAAGTTTTCTGACAGTCATCATTCCACTACTTGGAGGCTCCTTTTCTGAGTAGCTTGAAGATGGGACCACATACATCAGCCAACTGATTGATGAATCGACTAATGTATTGTAGCCGTCCAAGGAAACCTCTAATCTCCTTTTTTATTTTTGGAGGTGACATTTTCAGAATTCCTTCAACTTAGCAGGGTCTACTTCTATACCCTTCTTGCTGACTATGTGGCCTAGGAATACTCCAGATGAGGCTCCGAAGACACACTTGGCAGGATTGAGCTTGAGATTATACTGGCGAAGTCTAAGGAAGAATCGCCTCAGTGCTTCTGAATGTTCTTCAACAGTGGTGCCTTTAATTACCATGTCATCCACATAAACTTCAATTATTTATGCATCATGTCATGGAAAATGGTAGTTTCCATTCTCTGGTAGGTTGCTCCAGTATTTTTAAGCCCAAATGGCATGACCCGGTAGCAATAGGTGCCCCATTCAGTAATAAATGTTGTCTTCTCTTTGTCAAGAGGATGAACTATTATCTGATTATACCCTGCAACCAAGTCGGTTAAGGAAACCAATTCAGAACATGCCATATGGTCTACCAACAGATCAATGTGAGGCAAGGGAAAATCATCCTTGGGACAGGCTTTATTCAGATCCCTATAATCCACACACATTTTGACTTTGCCATCCTTTTTAGGGACCAGCACAATGTTAGCAAGCCAAGATGGATAGTTGATGGGCTCAATGAAGTTGTGCTCCAGTAGCTTGGCAATTTCTTCCTTAATTGGTAAAGACCATTTCGTCTTGAGTCTTCTTAACTTTTACTTGACGGGCTTAGCACCTGGATAGACCGGGATCTTATGGATTGCTATGCTTGGATCCAACCCTGTCATGTCTTATGGTTGCCACGCAAAATAGTCTTGAAATTCTCTAATCATTTTTTCAATGTGATCCCTGTTTATGTATGCAGATGTAATGAATGTAATTTTTTGTATGTCATGAGTGCCAGCATTGATAGGCTCTTTAATTGTGTCATCTTTTATTTCATTTATTTCATTTTTATTTGATGTCTCATTCAAGTCAAATTTAAAAGTTGGAACATCAAAGAAAAATGGAGACACAGAGTCATAAGGGGAAAGAGTATAATTTTTATTGATTTCAAATGGGGATATGTCCCAATTTACATCAAATTGAAAGGTCAGACCTTCAAGGTCAATTACATCATCATCCGAAGAAATAAAAGAGACAGACTCAGATTTGAAAGACAAGTCTATCTCAGACTGGGACTCTGATTCAGGTCTGGATTCTAGTTCAGAAAGGTAGAAGGGGTTCTCCTTAAAAGACTAATTTTGCAGCTCAGTCTCGGTGGGCTAGATTAAGGTGGAAGGGTCAGTTTTCTCCTCCTCAACAGTGAGCATGAACACTTTATCAAAAAGACTAGCCTCCATGTTCTCTTCCCAATCCTGACTAAGCATATAGATTGGTTCACAGTCTTCTATCTCAAGCCTGACATTAGAAAAGATTTCAAATCCGGGGATCAGTTTTTCTATAATAGGGCAGACCCAAGGCTCAGGAAAGTTACAGTAAGGAACTGTGTCACCTTCCTTTACAAAATAGCCATTTAGGGTTTTGAAGTAAGGGTGCATGGGCCAGTCATAAACCTCACCTCTCTTAAGGGCAGCTATTCTGTCTTTGGCCTAATTTTCCATTTCTTCTGAATCCTCATCAGTGGGCTCATACCCTAGCCCAAATGGTGGTGTTGCCACTGGATAGTCCAGGAAAGACTTCAAGCCCTGTTGGTTTCTTCCCAAACCTAGACCAGGAAAGTAATTCATTTTGTGGAGCATGTTAGCAATAGCAATATTCCCAAAGGGGTCAAAATCAAAGGGAATGAATTCTTTACCCTCTTCACCCTCAATGTACTGAATGAAGGAGAAACCTGAAAGTGGATAGGAGGATAGCTCAGGCTGAATCTCGAGAATGGGAACGAAGCTTGGAATGTTTGGTCTTCCATGCATGTCCCCTTTTACAGTCACGACCCCATTTTTGAAAGGGAACTTGACCTTCTGGTGTAGGGAAGAAGGGATAGCCTTTGCTTGGTGGATTCAGGGCCTCCCAAGTAATAGGTTAAAGCAAGAAGGTACATCAATCACTTGAAATGGTATGGTGAAAGATGCTGGCCCAATAGTTACATCAATGATAGCTACCTCAAGGACTTCCCTCTTAGTATTATCATATGCCTTTACAATCTGATCCGAAGGGGTAAAATCAGTAACCTCCAATCCCAAGCAGCTTGCTACTTTCAGAGGGCATACGTTCAAGGCTAAACCATTATCAATAAGAACCATTGGCACAGTCTTTCCTCGTGTTATGACTATGATGTAAAGGGCATTATTGTGGTTAGGATCTCCTTCTGGAATGTCAGTTTCTCCAAAAGTGATGGACACCCCTTTAGCAGCAGAGGTAATAGAAGCAACAAGGTTCTCGGGTGTGATATCAATTGGAGCTTGGCATTGATTCAGCGCTTTGCAAAGAGCTTGGCAGTGAGGATATGAAGACTGGATCAAACTCCAAATTGAAATGTTGGCTTGGGTTTTCTTAAGTTGTTTAAGAATGGGATCTTCATCTGGTTCAAGAATCCCTTTCAATTTGTCGGCAGGTGCAGGAATGGGTTGGGTAGGTTGAGTGTTTGGGCTTGTTTGGTTCTGGATAACTCTGCCACTTTTGGTGATGGCATCAATCTCTTGAACTAGGTTAGTGAGGTCCAAGACACAATAATAACTGGGATTTGACTCTATCAAGGAGACGGGGTCAACTCCCTCATGATTGTTTATCGCATTAACTGTGTGGTTGGGCAAAGGGTTGGTGTTGATATTGGGTCGGGCTTTTGGGGGAATCAGGTCATTGGAGTCAATGAGGTCCTGAATTCTGTGTCTAAGGGCCTTACACGCATCTGTTTTGTGCCTAGGTCCTTGATGATAATCACACCTCTCATGTGGGTTGTAATTTTTGGGAAGTGGATTAGGGACTGGTTTTGGCTCCAGGAGTTTCACCATATTTCCCTCAAGCAACTTCTTTAGGATGATACTCATAGGCACACCCCTAAGATCGAAAAACTGCCTCCTTTCAATCCGGATAGGCTTCTTAATAGTCATAGCATTAACTTCCCCCCTTTCTGATTTGTTAAGGAAGTGACATTACCCTGATGAGTGGGCTTCTTATACCTTGACCCTGATGTAGTGTCTTTTTTGACCTGACCACTTTGAATTAAGTCTTCGATTTTTGAAGTAGTGGCAATAAGGGCCTTGAAAGAAGGCAAGTATTAAGTCTACAACCTCTCTTGGTAAACTGGTAGCAGATTCTTGATAATTATGTCAATTTGCTCATTTTCAGGGGGTTGGTTTACCATCTGAGAAGCCTTCTTCCTCCACCTCGTAAGGAACAAAGAGAAGGACTCCTTAGCATATTGTTTGGTGGTCTCAAAGTCTCTTCTGGTCACATCAACCTCAATGTTGTAATGATATTATTGGACAAAAATGTTGCAGATGCCGTCCCAGGTCCATTTCTTGGCGACATCTAAGTCCACAAACCACTTCATAGCTGTACTGGTCAGTGATTGTTGAAATAATTAGGCTAGGAGTTGATTATCCACACCCAATGGATGCATGGCTCCCACGTAGACTTTGAGGTAGGTCTTTGGGCAGGTAGTCCCATCAAATTTGTCAAACTCAGGCATCCTGAATTTGGGAGGTACCCTTGCATTGGGGAACAAGCTTAAGGATTCCGTATCAACCAGATCCTCTTTCTTTTTCAATCCCAATAGCATCTTTTCCATATGCTCCATCTTTTCCATGCAGGCCTTAATCTCAGGGTTAACTTCCTTCCCTTGGAAAGGATCCGCGGGTTGGGAAGTGGAGGCAGAAGTGATATTTATTAGTGAATTATTTTTGAGGAACTCAGGTGATGGGATTGGTAGTGGTGGGATGATATCAGTGTTTGTAGTTTTTTTATCTTTGGATTCAAATCTAAAAGTGGATCCATAGACAGGATAAAAGGTGGGTTTCGAGTCAGATTTGTATGATTTTGGGTTAGTGGGGTTTTGGGCCAGGGAGGTCTGTTCCAACATGGCACGGACATCCTCTATGATAGCGCTCCTTTTGGCCTTCAGCATGTCTTAGAAAAGGGCCTCTTGCCTTTTCATGATGGTCTCTTTGTGTTTAGAGAGTTTGGCAAACAGCTCATCAAAGATCTCATCAGCTCTGGTAGTAGTGGTCTCTTCTCGAGCAATAGACATCTTGTCAACCTTTAGGATAGAAATAAAGCTGGGTCAGTTTCTAGCTTAGGTATGGAACAAAGATCATGGAATATATTAGATTTTGACTGAGACCATGGGTTGACATGGGTTTATAATTGGGACTAACAGTGTTTGAGTGACTTTTAAAACTCTCCAACTTTGTAAGGTTTATGCATGCATGCATGTATGCATGAATGGAAAAGGGTTTCATGGTAATGACATACCAAGTTTCAATATTATGGTACATACAATCCTAAAGGAAAGATCCTATGAGTCATTAGATGAAAGGGTTAGGGTGGTTTGAAGGGAACCCATCACACTAGAGATGCGATATACCTAACCACATGTGATACAAGGAGCCTCGCGTGGGTCCAATGGTACGTATATACTCATTACACCTCTAAAAGGATTAGAGGATATGTTGTGGGCTGGATGATTTCACTATCAGCAAGCAGACCTAAGGAAGGTTGCCCACTCGATGTTACTTTCTATCCTTTGTTTTCCTAGGAAGCTAGGGTTTTTGGACAAGAAGTCCAATGTAGTGATGCTTGACAGGGTTATTTTGCGTTTAAAGCCAAACTCAGTATTATACCAAAAGTAATCCACTTTATCTTTTATTTGAAAAAGATTTTGTTCCCCAATGGAGTCGCCAACTATGAGACCTAGCTCGAGCACCAGTCCGATCTGCCGAGGGATCGAAATGCTCTTCGGAAGAAACTCCATGATTGGAACTCGCTGTGAGTTCAAAAAATTGATTTTTGTAATGTGACAGTTGAAAAGTGAGTCCCCACTTAATTTATTTATTTTAATTAGGAAAATTAAAGAAAACTCAATATGATTGACTCCAAAATTTTATTTATCCCAATGGAAAATGCACCAATCCACGAGTAACCAAGGAGGGCTCGGAGATCAGGTTTTGGTAATTACACAATTAAGAAAATGTTATTTTCTTTAGTTTGGCTAAAAATGCAAAATAACTCTTGAAAAATGAATTTTTGTGTATGCATGAACAGGAATATAATGATGAATGAACAGATATATATATATATATATATATATATATATATATATATATATATATATATATATATATATATATATATATATATATATATATATATATATATATATATATATATATATATATATATATATATATATATATGTATGATGTGATGGAATGACAATAATAAATAAATAGGCAAGATAAATCCTACTTAATTATTACAATATCAAAACAAATGAAATAAAGAGGATCTTTCCTCTAGCCTTTATGGGTAATAGGAAAAGCACACATTCCTTAAAATAAACTAAAAATAAAATCATAAACGAAAGATTAATGTAAATAAATTAAAATAAAAAGGACTAAATATTGATAAAAAGATTTTGGAGTTGATGCCCTTCAGAATGGCAGCTTGCGTATCCTATCGAATAAGAATCAAACCCCACGCAGTTCTCTCTTCTTGCGAAGGAGGGGTTTTAAAAATGTGTTGGTTTGCTTATTAACTTAATTCTGATTCTCAAATTAATAAGTTTTTAGATCTTTTTAGTTTTAGACCTAAAGAGAATTCTAGATCTGAATTTAGAATTTTAAAAATAGGGAAGGGATTATACCTTTGCTTTTCTTGGCTTTCGAACGAATAGAACGAGTTTTGCTTCGAATCTCAACTCCACCTTGAATTCAAAGGAAACATGGAATCTGGATCTAGAAGCAACAAGTGTGTGAGTATAAGAACAAAATTATGCTTTGAAATATGCCTCAACTGCTTTGAAATTTCTTGAATTACTTTGGAATGCCTTGGAAATCATGCCAAATGAGGTTGGAGGAGGGTCTATTTATAGAGCTGCCAGAGGGGGTTCCGGCAGTACGAATGGCTGCGTCAGCACTGTAGATGCGTCGACCGTCCGGGCTGCACGGCAGGTGTGCTGCCTGTCTTTCAGCATCAAATCAGTACTGCCGACGGTGGCACGACAGGCGTGTCGCCCTACCAGCGGTACTAAATGCGTGCCTCCTTCTGGGAGGCGTAAAAAGCGTGCCTCCCAAATGATAGCGCGCTACTCACACGGTTCGACCTATTTCCATCCGTTTCGGGCCCATTTTAGTTCTGATTCGAGCTCGATTTGATCCTGTGGTTTTGTAACTGAAAAACAGTCCACTGGAGGTGCAATTTTGAGGGTTCACAACCTTCTAAATTCAAAATACCAAATTTTGATAAATTTGATGGAACTACCTACCCTAAAACCCATCTTAAGGTATATGTAGGGGCCATGCATCCTTTAGGAGTGGATAATGACCTCCTTACTTAATTATTCCAACAATCTCTGACTATTACTACGATGAAGTGGTTTGTAGACTTGGACGTGTCTCAAAAATGGACCTGGGATGACATCTGCAACATTTTTGTTAAATAATATCACCACAACATTGAGGTTGATGTGATAAGAAGAGACCTCGAGACCACCAAGCAGCACTCAAAAGAGTCCTTCTCTTTATTCCTTATGAGGTAGAGGAAGAAGGCTTCCCAAATGGTAAACCGACTGCCCGAGCATGAACAAATTGATATTATTGTCAAGAATCTCCTCCCAGTTTATCAAGATATGCTGCTCACCTAATACTTGCTTGACTTCAAAGCCTTGATTTCCACTTCTTCTAAGATTGAAGATCTAATACAAAGTGGGCACATAAAAGAAGAATCTATATTTGGGTCAAGATATAAGAAGGTGGCACAATAAGAAAATGTAACTTCCTCGATGAATTAGAAGGGGGGGAAGTAAATGCCATTGCAATAAAGAAGCCACTCAAGATTGAAAGGCGCCAATTCATTGATCTAGGGGGTGTACCTATGAGCATCATTTATAAGAAACTGTTTGAGCAAGAATGGTGCAACCTCTCAAACCAAGACCTGTTCCTAACCCACTACCTAAAAAACACAACCCAAATGAGAGATGTGATTACCACCAAGGACCAAGGCATAAAACTAATACATGCAAGGCCTTAAGACACAAGATCCAAGATCTAATTAACTCAAATGACCTCTTACCACCTAAAGCTAGACCCAACATCACCACCAACCCCTTACCCAACCACACAGTAAATGCGATTACTTTTCATGAAGGAGTTAAGCCTATCTCATTGATAAAATCAACTGTGAACTACTACTGTGTTATAGACCTCACCAATTTGCTTGAGGAGATTGATGCCATCACCCAAAGTGGCAAAATTGTCCAAAATCCAAACCCACCAATCCAAAGCACTCAACCCGTCCTTGCACTATCTGACAATATAAAAAAGAGTCTTGAACCTAATGAAGACCCCATACTCAAGCAGTTAAAAAAGACTCAAGCAAATATTTCAATCTAGAGTTTGATTCAATCCTCATATCATCTTTGCCAAGCTCTATGCAAGGCACTAAATTAATGTCAAACTCCTATTGATATCACCCCCGAGAATCTTGCGACTTCAATCACTAGTGTTGCTAAAGGAGTTTCAATATCATTTGGAGATAATGACTTACTAAGAGGGGACTCTAACCACAACAATGCCCTCTATATAACAGTGATGACTCAAGGGAAAACTGTGCCCATGGTTCTAATCAATAATGGCTCTGCCTTGAATGTGTGTACCTTAAAAGTGGCTAGTTGCCTAGGCCTGGAAGTAACAGACTTCACCCCTTATGATCAAATAGCGAGGGCCTATGACAATACTAAGAGAAAAGTACTTGGGGTAGCTACACTGCATGTCACTATCAGACCCACAGCCTTTTCCATTCCCTTCCAAGTAATTGATGTTCCTGTTTGTTTTAACCTACTTCTTGGAAGACCCTGAATCCATCAAGCTAAGGCAATCCCTTCATCACTGCATCCGAAAGTCAAATTTCCTTATGGGAAAGGGATTGTTACCATAAAAGGGGACATGCATGACAAGGTTGACATTCCAAACCCTATGCCTATTTTAGAAATTCAACCTAAATTGTCCACCTACCCTCTCTCTAGTTTCTCTTTCATCCAGTTCCTTGAGGGTGAAGAAGGTCAAGATTTTATTCCACTCGACTTTGATCCCTTTAGAAACATTACTATGGTTAATATGTTAAGAAAATGAATTATTTTCCTGGCCTAGGTCTTAAAAGAAATCAATACGACTTAAAGTCCTTTATAGACTATCTAGTTGCAATGCCATCGTTTAGGCTAGGATATGAGCCTACTAAGGAGGATCTTATGGAAATGGAGGAACGGGCCAAGGAAAGAGTAGCGGCCCTTAAACAAGGTGAGACTTATGACTGGCCCATATGCCCTTATTTCAAAACCCTCAATGAATATTTTATAAAAGAAGGTGACATAGTTCCTTACTATGGCTTTCCCAAACCCTAGATCTGTCCTATTACTGGAAAATTAATTCTTGGTTTTGAAATTTTCTTTAATATTAGGCTTTCACTAGAGGATTGTGAGCCCATATTCATGCTAAGTCAAGATTGAGAGGAGAACATGAAGGCAAGTCTCTTTGATGAAGTTTTCATACTTACTTTAAAAGAGGAGGAACTTGATCCATCCACCCTAATCCAACCAAATGAGACCAAGCTAAATAACTGGCATTTCAAGGAGAGCCCATTCCATCAATTTGAGATAGAGTTCCAATCCCAGTCAAAGTCAAAATCTGACTCAAAATCCTAGTCAGAGTCGGAGTCTGTGTCTTCAATTTCTTCTATTTTTAATGATAATGGTGATGTAATTGACCTTAAGTGTCTAGCTTTTGAGTTTGATGAAAATTGGGACTTATCCATGTTCAAATTCAATAAAAAGTTTGCCCTTTCCTCTTACAATCCCCGTGTCTTCATTTTTCTTTAATGGTCCAAATTTTAAATCTAACTTAAATGAGACATCAGATAAAAGAAATGAAATAAATGAAATAAAAGATGATGCAATCAAAAAGCCAATAAATGCTAGCACACATGATACACCAAAAACTACATTCATAGCATCTGTATGCATAAATAAGGGTCAAACAGAGGAAATGATCAAAGAATTTCATGATTATTTCATACGGCATCCTAAGGGTTTGGATATGAGCATAGCTGTTCACAAAAATCCAATCTACCCCAATTCCAAGCCAGTCAAATAGAAATTGCAAAAACTCAAAGCTGAATGGTCCATATTGATTAAAGAAGAAATCACGAAGCTACTAGAGCCTATCAGCTACCTCTCCTGGCTTGCCAACATTGTGATGGTTCTTAAGAAAGATGGTAGAATTAGAATATGTGTAGACTATAGAGATCTGAACAAGGCTTGTCTAAAAGATAACTTTCCTTTGCCTCACATCGACCTTCTAGTGGACCGAATGGTAGGATCCAAAATGGTTTCTTTAACCAATCTAGCCACAGGATACAATCAGATAATGGTTCACCTCCCTGAGAAAGAAAAAATAGCCTTCATCACTAAGTAGGGTACCTATTGTTATAGAGTTATGCCATTTAGACTTAAAAATGCGAGGGCAACATACCAAAGGATGGCAACCACAATCTTCCATGACATGATGCACAAAGAGATTGAAGTATATATTGATGTTATAGTGGTTAAGGGCAATACTGCCGAAGAGCACTTGGAAGCTTTAAGGCAATTCTTCCTTAAACTTCACTAATATAATCTCAAACTCAATCCTACTAAGTGTATTTTTGGTGTTTCATCTGGGGTATTCCTAAGCCATATGGTTAGCAAGAAAGGTATAGAGGTCAACCCTACAAAATCAAAGGCAATTTTAGAAATGCCACCTCCTAAAATAGAAAAGGAGATCAAAGGTTTCCTCGGACGGCTCCAATACATGAGCCGATTCATCAATCAATTAGCTGATGTATGTGGGCCCATCTTTAAGTTACTTAGAAAAGGAGCCTTAAAGTAATGGAACGAAGACTGCCAAAAAGCCTTTAATCAAATCAAACAATATTTGCTGAACCCACTAGTACTACAACCTCTAAGGCCTGGGAAACTGCTACTACTTTTCTTATCTATGACTAATGAAGCAATGGGGGCAATGCTCGCCCAAAATGCTCTTGACTCTAATAAGAAAAATGCCATCTACACTTGAGCAAAAGAATGTTGTCCTATGAACTCAAATATGGCTATATAGAGAAGTTGTGCCTTACTCTTATTTAGGTTTGCCACAAACTACAACACTATCTTAGTTCTTACATAACTCATATCGTTACTGACAAGAGCCCTTTGAAATTCCTTATGGAGAAGCTGATTCTTAAAAATAAGATGGCAAGATGGATGGCAATGTTGATAGCATATGATCTCAAATATGTACAACGGAAAGCAATCAAAGGAAGCATAGTAGCAGATCAATTAGTTGTAGCCCTAATAGATGATGAATGGATTGAGCCTGAATTTCCCAGTGAGGATATCCTAATGATTGGCAATGAAGTTTAAAAGCTTTACTTTGATGGGGCATCAAATAACAAAGGGTATGGTGCTGGCATTGTGTTCGTTACACCAAATGGGGAAAGCTTACCCATAGTCATCAAGCTAAACTTTGAAGTAACAAACAATGAGGCAGAGTACGAGGCATGTATTTGTGGCTTTAAAACAGCAATAAGGCCCTAAATGAAGCACCTTAAGATTTATGGAGACTTGAATCTAATAGTGTCCTAAGCTTTAGGAAAATGGAAAATAAGAGAAGAGCATTTGGTTCCTTACCACAAACACCTAGATGAATTGGCAGCCAGCTTCTATGAATTATCCTTCCATTGTCTCCCAAGAACAAAGAATAGATCCGCTGATGCTTTGGTAACACTCACCTCGATGCTTGACATAAGCAATGGCTTTATAATCAGACCAATCATAATTGAAGTGAAACATAAACCAGGATGCATAACTCATTGCCTGAATATATAAGTCATTGATAGTAAACCATGGTTTTGGGATATTCTCAATTATATTAAGAATGGGCTTTATCCTGAAGGGGCCTCTAAAATAGAAAAGAGAACTCTGAGACAGTTATCCAAGGGATTCATTCCAAATGGGAATGTGCTCTATAAACATACTTGGGATAACATCCACCTAAGATGTGACACTGAAGAAGAAGCCCAACAAATCATGGAATGGATGCATAGTGGTGATGAAGGCCCATATATAATGGTATTGCTTTGGCTCACAAAATCACGAACCAAGGATATTTCTGGCTTACCATGAATGAGGATTGTGCTAAGTACGTGCAAAAATTTCATAAATGCCAAGTTTATAATAAGCTTCAGAAACAACCTCCTATACCCTTATCACCAATCACCACGCCTTGGCTATTTGCTACTTGGGGCCTCAATGTCATTGGGAAGATAAGCCCAAAATCCTCAGGCAAACATGAATACATCCTGGTGGCAATTGATTACTTTTCCAAATGGTTGAAGCTACACCTTACCAAGTGTTAAATTCTAAATGACTAGCTCAATTTATTCATACCAACATCCTTTATAGGTATGGAGTCCCTTTTGAAATAATCACTGACAATGGATCCCACTTTTAAAAAGAAGTCACCCAGCTATAGAAAAAGGAGAAAATCCAACACCACAGGTCTTCTCCTTACAGGCCTCAAACAAATGATGCAGTAGAGGCTGCAAACAAGACTCTTAAGAACATACTTCAAAAGATGGCTGACAACCATAAAGATTGGCATCTACATCTACCTTATGCTTTGTGGGGATATAGAATGTCAGTGCACACTCCAACCGGTGCTACACCATACTCCCTGGTGTATGGAATGGAAGCAGTCCTCCCAATTGAGGTGGAAATAAAATCATCTCATATCATGAAAGAGAGTCAGTTGGATGAAGTAGAATGGGCAAAAGGCTATCATGAATATCTCAATGCCATTGATGAGAAAAGGATGGATGCCTTGTATTGAATTCAAAGTTACCAGTAAAAATTAGCAAGGCATTTAAACAAAAAGGTCAGATGCAGAGGACTACAAGAAGGCAACCTTGTTCTAAAAGAAATTATGGCTCCTGTTCATGATCCAATGGAAAAATTCAGACCTAATTGGAGTGGCTCTTTCGTGATAAAGAATGTCCTATTTGGAGAAGCAGCTATCTTAATGGATTTGGACGGCATAGAGTTTTCAAGCCCATGCAATCTGGATCAGTCAAGATATATTTTGCATAAGCACCCTTGTAATTCATGCATTGCATTTGCATCCATGTAAAGACAAGAACTATGTGGACTTGATTCTCCATAAAAAAAATGATGATGATGAAATTGTTGTAAGGAGATATGTTGGTGACCCGTGTGGGTTCGGTCCAAATCATTAATAAAATTTCATTATGTACTACACATTTGTTTGGCTCTTATTTGCACCAAAAAAAAAAAGAAAAAGAAATAAACAAGATGTCTCATTTAATTTTTGGAACATTAAAAAAGAAAATGAAAGACATAAGCCATTAAATCAATCTCACAGGCCAAAAGCCTTCCCAAAAATTATAACAAAAAAAAAATGAAGAAGGGACAAAAAATCAATCATGACTCTTATCTTCATTCTCCTTTATAAAAATCAATCATGACTCTTATCTTCATTCTCCTTTATCTCCTCAATCATTATAGCTCTCCTAGCTTTCTCAAATTGCAATGAATTTGCTATCCATCAATCTATATATTCTAAAGTCTTGTCATAATGGTGAGAAGGATGAACAGTATGAAAACCTCTCACCCATCCATTCCTAATGGCTTTGGTAATAATCTTGGTAATAAGGACAGACTAAAACAAAGCACCATCTGGGGGCACGCCTTGTCTATGGCCCATCTGGCATATAACTCTAGTAGCCTGATAAAAAGTGACCATCCTCAAACCCAAAAGATAAACCATCCTGTAACCAAAACTCATGGTCATGATTTGATCTATCTTATACCACTCACATCTCTAAAGCAACTCATTAGAATCCAATTCAAGAAGCCATTTAAGCCACTCCCTGTCAGAGTCTTTTTTTATCACAATAGTATAGGTCCTATACTAGGAAGTAAAGTAGTCCGCCTTAACAGGAGGAGCCACTATCTGAAGATGGTCTCTCAACCAAATCTAGGAGAAAGAGTAAAATAAGGAAAAGAATGATGAAATAGATGAAAGAAAAATAGAAAGTTAGAAATGATCCTGAAGGATAATAAGGCTGATAGTCCATGGGCCACTACGCCCTATCTAGACTCATAATGGTCTCAATAAGTACAGTGGCAGCAATAGATCTTCCCTCTTCCATTTGAGGAATCAAATTAGTAGCCCTAGCATCACCCTAACCACTAGGGCTCACAAAAATATATCTTATAGTCAAACAAAAAGAAAGAGCCCGCATCCTTAAATAAAACCACTTATCATCCTCAAAGTCTTTAGGATCATGAAATTCCGTAATTATAGCAATTAAGTCTACCCAATCCTCCACTACTATAAGACTAGCCACTTCCTCACTCAGACCCAAAAGCCTTCTAAAGGAGTTAAAGTATCCCACTCTCTCAGAAGGAGTAGCTAAAAGAGCCTCAAGATCATATTCGAGCAACACAGAAAATTCCTCAAAAGTAGGACACATTTCTTCCATGCTTGCCCCAAACCTAAAGACATGAGCAGCAGGATCCCAAAAGCGTATATAGGTGTGTAAAAAATCTCAATCAATTTTTACTCTCCTCAAAGTGAGCATAGCACTTACTCCATATTTCCCTAAATTTATTCTTTCCACTTTAGTAAGATTCTTGCACTATAGGAACATTGCATGACTGAAATAAAGCTCCATTGTGAAAAGAATTTGAAAAATGAAAAAAAAGAAAAGAAAAGAAAGATGCTTAAAAGAATTGAAAAGTGTTCAAAGGTCAATGGAATGAAGTTTTAAGAAGTGGAGAAGCCTATAAATAGCAGAAAATCAAGAAAAATTAGAATAAAAGATGGATCATGCTGCGGTTGCTGCACCTGGACTATGGTTATTACAGCCCTCCCTACAGTTGTCACAGCCTCTCTGCGGTAACTGCAGGCCTTTTGCGGCTATTGCAAATACTACTAAGTTGCTGCAATACCTTTTCCATCTCCATTTTACAAATTCAGAACTACTACAAAACTTCTTAGCTTTTTTAAAAAGAAAAAAAAAGTTCAAAGCCCTATTTTAGTTATATTTAGAAATTGCATTCATGTATACTATACATACACAATTGCATCTCATAACAAGTAAAACTATTCATGACATCACATTTAGGAAAAATATCCATACATGTCATAGCATCACATTTAGGAAAAACATTCATACATGCCATAACATCACATTTGGGATAAACATCCATACATATCATCCATAAAAACCAACAACTCAAGGGAAGGATAACAGTGTGTCTAACAATGTCTGCGCCTCTCTTTCCTCCGCTCACGTGGAGACTCATCTCCCTCATCGCCACTAGCACCTCTACCTCTACCAACATCTCTACTGCCTCTTATCTCCGCTCGGGTCAAAGCAGATGATAGAGCAACAGTCAGATGACCCATTACCCTTTGGGCCTCACAAGCCCAATCCACAGGCACCTACAAGATAAAGAAAATCAAGCAACTAAGAAGAATCTAAAGTCATGGTAGAATCACAACAACCTACCTCAGAAGTATCTGTTGGAACCTCAGGCCATCTAAAAGGCATCACTATAGAAGAATCATACTTAACTAGCTGCCCCTGCTCAATGGAAAAGTATTGACAACATGTAGAAGGCTATAAACTCTAATGCCAAATATCACCACCGGATGATCCTGAAGCTATTTCAAGGTCCGGTGCAGCAGCAGCAGGAGCAAAAGTAACCCTGAAAGGCTCTGCTCTATTCAAAGGGTCCCTAACCGAAGAAGTCTAAGTAGAACCAGCAGTCGATCTCCTAGGATCAAAACTGAAATCTAGCCTAAGGACAATGCTAGTCATTAGGGAAGCCTGATAGAAGTATTCATAATCCACGTCATAATCCAAGAAGTGGTCACAAGAGAGGCTTGCCAGTAATGCCTCATCATTTACAATACTTAACCCGTGTCTCATGTCGGCTGGAGGAGGTAAAAGAACAATCCTATCACCAGTAATATGCCCTCTGACTCTCTCCTCAAGGTAATATCTTCTCTCATTCTTGAAGCAGAGAAGTAGTATGCATGATGAAAGCACATAGTTAGAACCCATCCACTCCATCACTAATGGTGGCAAGCGATCCTAATAAGAATTCCACTGGACCTATAAAACAGAAAGTAAGTCCAAAGCAATTAAAAGCAACAGAGAGCAAACCAGCAGGATAAATACCTAGTGTACACCCAATTAGCTAAAATGGGTCCGATAACTAGTAAAACCAAAGCGGCTGTGGTTACCATAATTCCATAAGTACCCCCAGGGCACTCTATCAAGAAACGAGTTTCTCAAGGGAGAAGATACTCGAGTAAAGTATTCATAAGCCCAGTACTACAAAACAGATAGAGTTAGTCAAGTTAATAAGAAGTGCAAGATAGAAAGCAAAAATGAGAAAAGAACATATGCTCACCTCCCAAATAATATGGGTACCACCTAGGCTGGAGAAAGTGTTTCAGGAGAGATTAGACATCTCCCTATACATTACACACAAAGTGGCAACTCCCCAATCATACTCAGAGATCTGGGTCAAGTCCTCCGATGAAGCCAAGATACTAAAGTCAATGGTGTCTCTCCTTGTGTGAGAGATGGAGTAACCCAAAATCATCATAAGGCATAAATGAGCTGCTTGCTTAGTGGCATAGCTCCTATATTGATCTAAATCTCCAATTTGATTCAAAAGCTAAACTCTCAATACATGAACATCAGTGTGAGGAAGGTCAAAACCTAATAGCTCAATCATCCTCTAACTATCTAGTGTGGTCTAGGAACCATAAAAGTCTAAAGCCTGATGTCAAAAAGGTAAACCAACAAGCAAACGGAGATCCATAGGAGTCACCGTCAACTTCCCATATGAGAAATGGAAAGTATTGGTGGTGTCCCACCACCTCTCTACCAAAGCCCTTAATAAGGCACAATTGCCCTCACGAGAATAGTCTAAGTCTAGTAGACCAAGCAAACCAAAAGGCTTGATCATAGCTCTTACATTAGGATGGCAATTCAGATAAGTAGCAACTCTCACCAAGTTACCTCTACCTCCCCAATCTCAATTCATATGACTTTGTATGAAATACATAGAAAATAAACTTTTACATGCATAAGAAACTAGAATTTTCTTCACTTTTTCTATTTATTTTATTTTTTATTTTCTTTCTTCTTAATTATCATAAAGTGTCATTATTAAAAAAAAAAGAAGAAAATCATCACTGCATAGTAAACTAGACTATATAATGAACCAAACTGCGTCATATTATTTCTATTGCTTGTATAGAACTAACCCAAATGCAAGAAAGAGAATAAATACCTCTATGCTATTAGTAAAGCTTACATGATCTCTAGGCTCCTGCAATAGAACCTCGGGATTCGCATCACCTCGAGGCGCTGAATAACTTCTCACATGCCTTGAAGTTGAGGAAGCCATCTTAGTGAAAGGGTTTTAAAGAGAAAGAGTGTAAGTAGAGAGAGAGAGAGGAAGTTGAAAATGGTAAGAATGAATGAAGAAGGGAGGGGTATTTATAGAAAGAATTGTAGGCTTCACCTCATTATTTTCTTTTGGCTCGCGCAGCTAAGTCGCCAGATTTCGCCATAACAAATCTATTTCAAGTCAGAAATTAGTTTTATCTAAACAAATAGGTCCATAAGATTTTTATCTGTTCCTCAAAATAGAAGCAACTTAATCAAAATCTAGAATCTTCTGTAATTATAGAAAGTTCAAAAATTCAAAATGTCCAAAAAAATTGAAAAATAGTCCAAACGAATTCAGAAAAGCCTAAAAACAAACATGGCACCTCAACATAAATCTTAAAGCTGACCAAGATCCTCAGTGGTTTAAAAAATTCCAAGATTTCTCTAATTCACACTTATTCGACTTGGCCTCCTGTCTGACCGAGTATGATAAGGGGAGTGGCTGTGAACCCTTTATTTTGCACCTCTAAATGATTGACATTTGATTACAAATCCATAGAATCAGATTGGGCTCAAATCGAATAAAAAATGGATAAGAATGAGCTGAAAAATGAGTTGTTGCAACTCACGGGCCAGTTATGTTAACTCGTGGCTGTCTACGATTACCGCAGCCTGCGCTATAGTTACCACATATGTCCTTTGGCTACCGCAGCCAGCCTTACAGTTATTATAAAGCTCTTTGTGGTTACCATAGGCTTTAGTCAATTGCCACAGTGTGTTCTGACAGAATCCCACACCGAAAAATCACCCTTTTAAGCCTCTACATCCCCCTATAAATACCTTGCATCTCATAACAACTTGCACATACAATTATATACTTCTATACTCTCCCTAAAGCTTTCAAAATCCTATTCCTAATCTTTCTAATCATCAAAACCCTCTTTCTAATTCTCCAAATCTCTAAAACCTCATTCCAAAACCTCCTCCATCATATAAAACCTTATTCATAAGCTTCCCAATCATCTCAAAACCCCATTCATAAGTCTGATAATTATCTCAAACCTTATCTTTAAGCTTCTTAATCAAGAAAAGGTGTAACTTAAGTCATTTATTTCAAAGGAAATTCATGGTGTTTAAGCAAAGGTGATCCAAAGTCTTTCCTTCAAGAAAAGAGTTCGTGCTATTCAAGAGTTCTTCTTCCAAAAGGGGTGCTCATGCTCCCCAAGCCAAGGTGGAACTTAGATCCGATGCGAAGCTTGCTCCCTACATTCCTCGCCATAGAAAGCCAAAGGTAAAAGTTCTTTCCTTTCTCTTTTTCAATTGCAATCTCAAGATCTAAATATAAAAAGATCTAATTTTGTTAATTAAAATCTGACCTGATTAACAAATCCTAAGCCCTTAAAATCAATCAAAACATGATAACAAAGGCAATGACTTAAAAACCCCTCCTTCATAAGAAGGAAGAACTACATGGGGTTTGCTTCCCATTCAAAGAGATACGTAGGCTTGCCGTCTCTAAGGCATTCAACTCCGCTAAAATTAACAACTTCTTCTCTCTATCACCTTTTTCACATAGTTTAGGATTAAAATTACTTTTCTTAAATAAAAGTTAAAATTTTAATTCTTTTTATCATAATTGTTTTAATACTCTTTTTATGACTTTAGTTGTTTATATTATATTTGGGGCATGTGTGCTTTTCCTAAAACTCATAAGGGCGAGAGGAAAGATTCCTTGATTTTGAAATTTTGACTTGTAATAGTTTTAAGTAGTTTTCCTTTATTTTTCACATTTTGCAATTGTTATTATCTCATATTTGCCATGCATTGCACAAATAATATTTGTTTCATGGATCATATTATATCTATTCATGCATACATAAAAACTTCTTTTTTAAAAGCTATTTTGTATTTAAGTCAAACTAATTTTTTTTATATTGTTTTAGTCAAAACCTAGTCCCGGAGCCCTCTGTGGTTATTCAAGGACTAGTGCTTTTCCTTGGGATAAATGATATAATTTTGGAGTCAATCAAATTGGGTTTTTCCTTTAATTTTCCCAACTAAAATAAACAAAATTAAAGTGGCGACTCCTTTTGCAAATTACAATTTATAAAATATAATTTTCTGAACTCATAGCGAGTTCCCATCATGATGTTTCTCTTAATGAGCATTTTTATTCCCTTTTAGCATATTGGACTGGTGCTTGGGTAAGGCCTCATAACAGATAGACTTGGTAAAAAATTTACAACACAAGATAGACTGTATGACTGCTAATTCTTGCATTACTGTATGGTCACCAATTCATTGGCACGACTTACATAGCGTGATATGAATGGCTTACATGAGATGCTTACTGATTTGCTTATTATGGGTTTGTAGGGCAGCTCAAAGGTTGAGTATGTTCCATGGATGGCTGTTTGTCTTACGATATGCACACTAACCTGATTTAGTTTGGGGAGCTTATCATTAATTTGGACTTGACTATGATGGAAGGTGTGCTAACTAGGCACCAAGATGGTAGGGAGCTATTTATGCTATTTTAATGAGCCTATGAGAGGGAAAAACTAGTTAGCATTAGACTTTTCATAAGGCTTAACCTTGGAAACATGAAAAACTAGGATACCACATGAATAGTTCCACTGCGCATCAACTCTGATCCCATGACAAATGGTATTAGAGTATGTTGTATGCATATTGCATTGCTTACTAAGCCCTTCTTACCACTCTAATAGGTCTAAGGTGAATGGATAAGCT
>CANTUT010002269.1:2500-17500 GCA_947687605.1 Reutealis trisperma
TCACATCAAAGTGAAATAGAGTACTTAACTTTTTTCTTTCATTTAATGCCTATTGGTGTTCCAAAAGTCCCTTTTCGAAATCCTGGGGAAGACGATTCAATTTGGATTGACGTATAGTGCGACTTGTCAAATATATTGGGTCATACGGAATTCCCCCGTTCTCTCCCCCGATTGAGATATCCTCTGTTTCACCCAAGAAAGATTGATTAAATCATCAAAATTTTGGAGCGTGAAGTGCAATGAAGTCCAATTAGATCTATGCTTTTGAGGTACCCAGATTAGTATTATCAATTAGAATAATTTATGGTTGGCTTGTTTGGACCAAAA
This sequence comes from Reutealis trisperma, assembly GCA_947687605.1. Classification (NCBI taxonomy): domain Eukaryota; kingdom Viridiplantae; phylum Streptophyta; class Magnoliopsida; order Malpighiales; family Euphorbiaceae; genus Reutealis; species Reutealis trisperma. The sequence continues at coordinate 2,828 of CANTUT010002269.1, forward strand.
AAATGAAGTATCCAGGCTCCGTTTAGAAAACCCAATTGGTAATATATCTATTATGATTACTACTTGTATCATATTCTTTCTATTTTTTAATTTTGAAAATTTTCAAACGGCTAATCATATTCAATCGAATAATATAAGGAATAGGTCAAATATTTGGCAGAAGATGTGAAATTTATTAAATAAAAAAAACAAAGAAGTTGTAACAAAAAGGCGCGGTATTGGGACATTTGCCCTATACGTGCAAATAAAAATCGGACAGATCTTTACTCGGAGTAGAGCACAAACCTAAAAGAATTGAAGAAGCCCATTCAGGAACAAGAAAATTCCATCGTGATTTGAATTGAATCTCGATGAAAGAATACATCAATGAGAAGTTAGTTTGATAAGCTTAATGAATTTTTTTATAGGTAAACACGTCAAAACTCATCTTTCTTGAAAAATGGAGGAAAAGCCCCTTTATTAGAATTCGAATAAATATTAGAATTAGAATAAAAAAAAAAGTTAAAAAGTACTCACTATCCAAAAAGGGAGAGCTGGAATCTACACATTGATTCTTTTTTTATTTTCGCAATTTGTGTTGAACCGTATGCATCAAAAGATGCATGTACGGTTTCTAGAGGATAGAATTTTATCCTAATCAACCGACTTTATCGAGAAAGATTACTTTTTTTAGGTCAAGATGTTGATAGCGAAATCTCGAATCAACTTATTGGTCTTATGGTATATCTCAGTATAGAGAGCGAGACAAAAGATTTGTATTTGTTTATAAACTCTCCTGGAGGATGGGTAATACCCGGAATAGCTATTTATGATACTATGCAATTTGTGCGACCAGATGTACAAACAGTATGCATGGGATTAGCTGCTTCAATGGGATCTTTTATCCTGGTCGGAGGAAAAATTACCAAACGTTTAGCATTCCCCCATGCTTGGCGCCAATGGGTTTTTATTTGAAAAAGAAAAAAGAAAACTATGCCTTCGCCATATGAAATATAAATATTAAGTAATAATAGCATGGCATTTCGAATTCGATATAGATATAAGAATTTTTTTTTATTTTTTTTTTTATATTAGATTATGTATCGAAAGAGTAGTATGAGATATTAAGGGTATTTCTGATTTTATTCTATCAGGGGCCTATTTCAGCGTCACAAACTTTGTTGTTTTCACACCGGGGACTCTTAACACTATCTATGTTATGAAAGAGTACGAAAAAAAGATTATATTATTTTCTTTTTTTTTTTTCAAACAAAAAAAAAGAAACTTTGGGATTGCTAAATCACTGATAAAATAAAGCAACGGGACCACCATAGTATTTTTGTTTTTTAACTCCTCCCAAGGAAAGGGTGGTTATTGGATCATTTACTGATTTAAGCCTGATAAACTCGATATTTTTTATTTTTCTTTGATGAAAAGTAAAAGTGAATTCTATTGTGGAGCCGTATGCAATGCACAAACAATGCCTGTACGGTTGTTCAATTCTATCTTGTTTTTTTCTTATTATTCTTTATCTCTTCTCGTCATCTTATTATTTATTATGCGAGATAGAATAACTGTTTTTTCTTATATCATCAGGGTAATGATTCATCAACCTATTGCTGGTTTTTATGAGGCACAAATAGGAGAATTTGTCCTGGAAGCAGAAGAACTACTGAAACTGCGCGAAATCCTCACAAGGATTTATGCACAAAGAACGGGAAAACCCTTATGGGTTGTATCCGAAGACATGGAAAGAGATGTTTTTATGTCAGCAACAGAAGCCCAAGCTCATGGAATTGTTGATCTTGTAGCAGTTGCCTAAGAAATAGCAGGAATTTCACGCAAATTGCGATTTGAGATTTTTTTCTTATCGGAATTTCATTTCAATTTAATATTCTATTAATATTATAATAGAATATTAATATAAATAGAATATAATAGAATATTAATATATTAATATAGAAAAAATTCATAATCATTCGGTTAGGATCGATCTAAACCAATCCATTATGCATACGATTCAACATGCCAACTATTAAACAACTTATTAGAAACACAAGACAGCCAATAAGAAATGTCACCAAATCCCCCGCTCTTGGGGGATGTCCTCAACGCCGAGGAACATGTACTAGGGTGTATGTGCGACTTGTTCAGATCGCGAGCTTGAACAAAAGAAAAGAAAAAATTTTCCACTATCTGTGATCAGTACGTAGGAATAAGATAGAATGGAAGAATCCCTTTCATTATCTAAAAAAAAAAAGATCTATCATATTCGTCTATTGTGTATCAAATTTATGGTTTCATTGGTGCAAATTCAATCAACTCAATTTTCAATTTAAAACGAAAAAAAAATTCCCCATTGGTAGCAAATGATTATCCATTAAGCAGGGGAAATCTTATTTAAATTAAAAGAAAAGGCCGAAAAATTATGCCCCTACTCTGGCAAAAACGGACTAACAGGGTCAACTAATTAGCTAATCCTCATAATTAAATACCGTTACTGTATAGATAGATCTCCTTGTGAAAGACCTATTACTGAATGGATAATTCATAGGTAGAGCCAAAGAGTGTGAACTGTACACGTTAACAATAGCATTGATTAAATAATTAAATGAAGGAGCGGGCTCCGGTGTATAGGGAAGACCTCACCGTTTAAGAAGTAACCATAGAAACGATGGAACCCACTATTTACTATTTATTTATCTATTTCTATTTACTACTTTATCTTTATCTTTATTATATTAATCCTTATTATATTATTTACTAAATTTTTTATTATATTTTTATATTTTTTTTTTAATACCTAGTATCAATACAATTTCTTATTTTGAGGTGAAATGCCTCGAAAAAAGAAAAAAATCGTGGTTGGGAAGGTTATAGTAGCAAAAGCCGTTGGAATTATTATTTTATACACTGGAAGAATCCGTTTTGGTATTATAGAAAAGGGAAAAGAATAACTGAAAGAAAGGAAATCAATTAGTTATTCATCAAAGTTTCGTTTATTCAATGACCAGAATTAGACGAGGATATATAGCTCGGAGGCGTAGAACAAAAATTCGTTTATTTGCATCAAGCTTTCGCGGGGCTCATTCAAGACTTACTCGAACTATTATTCAACAAAAAATAAGAGCTTTGGTTTCGGCCCATCGGGATAGAGATAGGCAAAAACGAAATTTTCGTCGTTTATGGATCACTCGGATAAATGCAGTAATTCGCGAAAACGGGGTATCCAATAGTTATAGTAAATTAATAAAAAATCTGTACAAGAGACAGTTGCTTCTTAATCGTAAAATACTTGCACAAATAGCTATATTAAATAAGAATTGTCTTTATATGATTTCCAATGACATTATAAAATAAGGAAATTGGAAGGAATCCATGGAATGTTTTACATGGAATTTCCTGAAGAATGAATTCCGGGAAGGTAGAATAGAAATTAGTATGATAAAATATGATGATAATATGATCAAGTAAAGTAGTCAAACTGAGCAAAAAGATTCAATAAAAAAAAAAATTTATTCTTCCCCAATTCGTTTTTTTCTTACAACACGACAATCCATTTTTTAGTGTCGAATTTTTTGAACAAAACATCAATCTACGTTTGAATTCGGATTGGAATTTTGATTCAATTGAGGAGTAAGCCTATTTTTCTAAGATCAGTAGTTATAGTGACCAACTCGCTTTTTTTCAAATTGTTTTTCATTATTAAGAAAAGGTAACGAAGATAAAATACGAGCTTGTTTTATAGCAATAGTAATTAATCGTTGTTGTTTTAAACTCAATCTATTCACCCGTCTAGATAATATTTTTCCTTGTTCACTAATAAATCGACTAATTAAACTCATGTTTCTATAATCAATTCGATCCCCCGATTGGATCGGGGGCAAACGCCTACGAAAAGATCGCTTGGACTTAAGAAAAAGTCGTTTTGATTTATCCATGGTTTGTTTATTCCTTATTTTGAAAATCCTATTTCGTTCAATTGGATCAAAACTGATTTCGAATTAAGAAATAGGACTTTGCTTGTTTATTTTATATTTATTCTATTTAAATATATTAAATTTAAATATATTAAATATGGAAATATATATTAATATATAAATATATATTAATAGCAATTTAATATATATTAACATAACATATTAGAATCCGTTTCTATATGAATATGAATATGTCATTTATGTCATTTTTCATCTTCCTTGTAAAGGGGACACGCAAGCGATTGGTTGCATCTATTTCTTTATCTCCCCGTGAATTGTATGTTTGTAACAATAGGGACAGAATTTTCTCAATTCCAATCGACTAGGCGTATTGTGTCGATTCTTTTGAGTAATATATCTGGAAATGCCTGTTGATTTCTTATTAACACTGTTTTGAACACAACCGGTACATTCTAAAATAACCCTTACTCGGACATCTTTACCCTTGGCCATGAACCCCCTTAGGTTTTTTTATTCACTCAACTCTTCTATTTTCCGACCCGAAGTGAAGAAGAAAGGAATGAAAAAAATAGAAAAATAGACGTTGCTAACTCGAAATCAGATTATGAAAGACTTCATTGCAACTAATATAGTAATAATAAGTAATACAACGAATTTAAACTATATTTAGATTATTAGATTAGAAGTTTAGAATAGAATCACAGTACAGTATTTCATTTAAGTATCTTGTATAATACTGTTGAACTAACCACATTTCCACTTCCCTTCTCTTAATTTAATTGAAGTTAATTTACTTTACTTGAAGCTGGGACCCCGAGTTCCTAGTTTTGCTGAGGTTGAATCCACTTTTTTCTTTTCTAACTTATTCTAAGTTTAATTAAATAAAAAAAAAAGAAGAGGGGGGTAGTAGTCACAGATATTTAATTGTATCTCTAATCTTCTTTTCTTCACCCCCCCTGCGTGTTGATACCTATAAAATTAAAAAAAAGGGAATGTCAACGCATCCGGGAAAAAACGATTGATTTCTATCAATAGACCTGCTAAAGACCCAAACCATAGAGTACTTATTACCGGTGCGACGGATAGATATGTTTTTAGATCTCGCATTTCAAATCCTCCTTCTTTATTGTTATTGTAATAAATAATGTTTATTTTATTGTAATACATAATGATAATACATATATAATCAGATATATATGTAGTTAAAGGCCGCTTGCATTTGTTTTGTACGCAGAATTTCTAATTCAAATTTAAATGTAAACCAATTTGATAAATAAAATTTTCCTTTTCTTAAAAAAAGAAAATACGTCCTTTTTTTTCGCCGAGCATTCACGAAATTTACGTAAATATTTATAAATATTTATATACTATATGATATGTTTGATATGTTATATAATAGATGATATAAGATGAGATCAAAAAGAAAATGTATATCAATATCAATGGAGAAAAGTATGTATGTGGAAAACAAAACAGGTATTCTGTACAATAACATTGTAAACTAATTGAAAGGGATGTAGCGCAGCTTGGTAGCGCGTTTGTTTTGGGTACAAAATGTCACGGGTTCAAATCCTGTCATCCCTACCTATTACTTCGTCTCTGAGCAATAACGAGGGATCAATTGAGATCAATTAAAATTGGACGTACCTAATCTAAAATTTCTATCATATTATATATGATAGTATAGGCATTCAAGATGTATTGGAGTTAAAAAAAGAATCTTTTTACTTACAGACGCATTTTTGGTGATTGTGATAAGGAAGCGCTCTTAGTTCAGTTCGGTAGAACGTGGGTCTCCAAAACCCAATGTCGTAGGTTCAAATCCTACAGAGCGCGATTCTGTTCTTGTTTTGTTGGGTCAAAATTTATATGGAAAAAAATAGAAGAGCAATCCGAATTTGACCTCCTGCGGTAAAGAAAGGAAGAGGTCAAACAAACAAGGTATTAATTAATCAAAGGTCCAATTGATCGCCCCGTCTGTATTGTAAATATGCGGTTACGAATAATCCGGCCAAAGTAATAGGAATTAGACCTAAGACAATTCCAAATAGAAGAACTTCAATCATTTCAATTTATTTGAAAAAAAGTAAAAAGAGAGGTAATATCTATCCTTAAATATTAATTTATATCGGCCCATAAATCTCAATAACGAAAAATTGGAAATTAACACAGTAAAGAACTCGCGAATAGATGGAATACTGTAGAAAATTTTCTTTTTCTTTTTAGAAATTAAATTGTTCATTCAATTAATTTCAAATAAGTCGTATCTTGCTTAGACCAATAAAAAGAAATGAGGTTATAGTTAAAGCTGCTAGTAGAAAACCGAAATAACTAGTTATAGTAGGCATGAAAGAGCTAAATAAAATTTTTTATACATATGCTTGTAAAGCAAAAGCACTTTCCTAAGTTCAATTTTTTGAAAGATAGGAGGATAAACAAAAATACCAAATAAAAGAATAAGTTCAATTGAGAATTTTTTTATTTATTTTTACGTTTATCAATCATTATCATTATATATTATAATAGATTATAGACGGCACTAATAAAATAGAATGATATAGGTAAAAAAAGAAATCCATTTTTCATCTATGACATCTACTTATACTCCCGTGATTCCGAATCAAGAGATCCGTTAGACAACTCTTGAGAAATAAAATAGAAAACTAATATTACAATAATTAAATATTAAAAAAAATGAAAATATTAATAATAAGTAATAAAAACTGTGTTGTATAACTTCATTCAAAAAAAACTTTCTTTGAATCACTACAAAAATCACTACAATTTTCTATTTTGATAGTTTCTTTTAGTTTATTTATTTAGTATTTATTTATTTGTATATTTGTATCAAATTGTTAGCGTTTTTTAGATTTTAGAATGAAAAATGATCCTCTATTTTTCTTTCTAATACCCTTTACTTTTTACTTTCTATTTTCATTTTCAATTTTATTTTAATTTAACTTATTAATTAACTTATTAGATTTATTTAGTTGATTCATTCACATAATATCTCGAATAAGAAGAAAAAAAAAGTATCGCGCGATCAGATCACTCGAAAAAATCAAATTTTTTTTTTGTTTTTGTACAACTAGATTCTAAGACTAGTAATTTCTATTATCTTTTTCTTTTCTATATTTTAGATTTTTTCTTTCCATATAATAAAAAAACTTCTTTCTAGTTAAGTGTTAAGAAAGACCTTTTGGGTCTAATACACGAATGCGTGCATCACAAAGATTATTACAATTATTTTTTCGTTGTTCTCCTTCTTTCATCGAATATTCTTTACTACTGGTACTTGTTAATGGATGACTAACTAATTCCTTAAAATGAAAAATGAAAAAAGAGAATTCCAACAAAAAACTCTTCTTCTATAAACGCAAAAGTTTTAGATTTCACATCTAATTGAATTGTCGAAATATGATAATCTCCTTCATGAATTATTATTGAAACTCGTCGAATTCGCATTTTACTTAATAGTAAACAATTAGTACACAATTCTACAGAAACAAGAAAAGAAAAAAAAAGAAAGAGATTATCTAGGACTTCATTTCGATACTGATTGAAGTTGCGTTGCTGCGTCAGAAGAAGGACAGCTATACTGATTCGGTATACTTTAAAGAAACCCTTGGTACAATATTGACGATCTCACAAAGATGAAATTTCAGTGAAATTTCATTTACTGATCTCATCTTTTACAGAATCGATCCTTTTTGATTGTACAAGAATATGTGGAGCTCAGTATGTCTGGAAGCACAGGAGAACGTTCTTTTGCTGATATTATTACCAGTATTCGATATTGGATCATTCATAGCATTACTATACCTTCCCTATTCATTGCAGGTTGGTTATTCGTCAGCACGGGTTTAGCTTACGATGTATTTGGAAGCCCTCGTCCAAATGAATATTTTACAGAGAGCCGACAAGGAATTCCATTAATAACTGGCCGTTTTGATCCTTTGGAACAACTCGATGAATTTAGTAAATCCTTTTAGGAGGCCCAATGACCATAGATAGAACCTATCCAATTTTTACAGTACGATGGTTGGCTGTTCACGGACTAGCTGTGCCTACCGTTTCTTTTTTGGGGTCAATATCAGCAATGCAGTTCATCCAACGATAAATCTAATCCCAATTAATTATAGAACTATGACACAATCAAACCCGAACGAACAAAATGTTGAATTGAATCGTACCAGTCTCTACTGGGGGTTATTACTCATTTTTGTACTTGCTGTTTTATTTTCTAATTATTTCTTCAATTAATCAATTAATAGAAGAAAAGAAAATAGTAGAATAATAAATAAGAATAGGAATTCTCTTATCCCGTCGGAAGGATATCATCTCATAATTATCTATGACTGTTTATGTCTCTAGCATGACCACTTGATTAAATGTGGAGGGAAGTGGGATAAATGGCCGATACTACTGGAAGAATTCCTCTTTGGATAATAGGTACTGTAACTGGTATTCTTGTGATCGGTTTAATAGGCATTTTCTTTTATGGTTCATATTCCGGATTGGGTTCATCCCTGTAAGTAATGGAGTGAACTGGTTTGTAGACATGAAAGCGTAAGAACTCAACGGACCCACTCTTTTATCTGTCTGATTCTAGGGGGTCCCGTTGAGTTCTTAATAATCATAATACTTTATTCGTATAAGTGACAAAATAGATTACTCTTTTTTGATATTTCAAATATTTCAAAAAATTCTATTTTTCTATACTAATAGAACCTTGAGGAATGGGATCAAGAATCATTATTATTTTGACACAAGAAAGGGATGTGGAACATTCCTTTTCTTGTGTCGAAGACTAGGAAGACGAATAAAATAATACCTCCTAGAATCCTTTGTTCCCCTCATTTAGCCTTTTCCGCTTACTTATCTTATGCTTAGTATCTAGTCAAATTTGACTCTATTAGAATAGAAAAGCTATTGATCCACTCTATGGCAGTTAAATCTGACAATAGTAAGATAATCACACTGCTCCAATTTTATTTAGATTAAAAAAACGCAAAAGAAGGGATAAAGTCAAACAGTCTTCTTAACAATATACATATTATGACTAGAGATGCGGTACAAGTAATTCCCAAAATCTGATATAAAAAAAATATAAAAAAAGCAAAGAACAAAATTATTGTGAAAAGTTCTTTGCTTTTTAAGAACTCGATGTTGATAAATTTACAGATCTAGAAATTCATTTCGGACAATTGAACCTTCTCAAACTGTTTCTTTTTAAGAACCAAAAAGATTTGTGCCAAAATAACGGATGCCAAGAAGAACAAAAGGCCTTGGACACGTAATGGGTCTTGAAGTACTATTTCTGCATCCCCCTGACCAAATCCACCCACATTAGGATTACTCGTTAATGGTTGATCAAGTTTGATGGATTCGCCTTCTGAAACAAGAAGTTCTGGTCCTGGAGGTATAATATCAATCGCTTGACGTCCCTCTGACGCATCCGTTATGGTTATTTCGTACCCCCCCTTTTCTTTTCGTATGATTTTGCTTACTATACCTGCCGCTGTAGCATTATAAACCGTATTGTTACTCTTGCTCCCGTCGGGATAAATCTGACCCCTTCCTCTGTTTCCGCCTACATATATGGGATATTTTAAAAAGTGAATATCTTTCTTAGTGGCGGGATCCGGAGACAGAATAGGAAAGGGAATTTCACTATATTTCTGACCAGGAACAGGACCTATCACAAGAATATTTTTTTTAGTGGGGCGATAGCTCTGAAAAGACAGATTTCCTATCTTTTCTTTCATCTCTGGCGAAATACGATTGGGAGGGGCTAATTCAAATCCCTCAGGTAAAATAAGAACAGCCCCCACATTCAAAGCCCCCCTTTTACCATTAGCAAGGACTTGCTTCAGTTGCATATCATAAGGAATTCGAACAACTGCCTCAAATACAGTATCCGGAAGTACCGCTTGTGGAACCTCAATATCCACGGGTTTATTAGCTAAATGACAATTGGCACATACAATACGGCCAGTAGCTTCACGTGGATTTTCATATCCCTGCTGTGCAAAAATGGGATATGCATTTGAAATGGATGCCCAAGTTATTATATATATCATGAGCGATACGGAAATGGAACGAGTAATCTCTTCCTTTATCCAAGAGAAGGTCTTTCTAGTTTGCATGGTCCAATCATTGATCCTGAAAATTTCTACAATAAAATTAGGTAGGTCGCTAGTATAGTTCCCTATCCACGATACTGCTATTTACTGAAAAATTGTTACTAAAATATAAGCTATAGGAAGAAAATCCCTTGGATGTATCTAAATATAGAAGAAATATATATATAAATATAAAGTATATATTATATAAAGTATATATATAAAGATATATATAATATATAAAGTAAGATTTTATATAAAGTAAGATTTGGAATGTTTTGCTTATGTACATAATAACAAACATTCTAATTGGATTCATGGATCATTTCATTTTTCAGTCATTCATTGAATGATAAATCACTACAAGTGACGGAGATACACGATTTAAATAACGGAAAATCCAATATTTAAAAATTGTATCGAGAATGACTGGAAAAGTGGAAACAAGACCAGATATAATTTGATCATTATGAGCAAATCCAAAATCTTTGTAGACAGAGCCGATCATGAGTTCCCAGCCGTGGGGTGAATGGAATCCTATACATAAATCGGTTAATAAAAGAATCGAAAAAGCTTTTATTGTGTCGCTTAAGTTATATAGGAATTCTTGAACCCAAGAATTAAGAATAATAAGTTCTTCATTACTTAGAATAGAATAACCACTTAGAATAACGAAACAGATTATATTTGTCGAGACGTGTAAAATTGTATGGATACGATCCTCGTTGTGCATCTTGATCAATTGGATCGTTTCTTTGTGGATTCCGACACGAAACCTTTGTAAATGTGTTTCCGGGTATTCCTTTATCATTTCGTCCAAGCGAACGAGTTCCTCTAATTCTATGAATTTTTCTAGAATACTTTTTTCTTGGATATCATTTAAAAAAGTTTCGGAGTTACTAATATTACACCAATTAATAACCCAAGATTCAGAACTTTTATTAAATAAAACAGAGATCCACCAGGGCAAAAAAACTATAGATGGAAGATATAGAAGGGGAATAAATGTTTTTTTTTTCCATTTTTTCATTTGTGAATTTTTAATGAACCCACTCCATTTATCGATTCTATATGATCTAATATTTCTATCAAGCATAAGTTCTATTACAAGGCTTCGAACCTATGAATCTATTCCCTGTTTTTTTTGTGAGTCAGTGGCTAGTCCTTGAATTTTGAAAGAATAAAAAAAAAAAATAGCCAACTTTTCCCATATTCCACAGGAATAATTGAGAAAGATTTCTGACTAAAATAATATTGTGGTATGATAATCAAAAATGAGTGGCAAAAGACAGAAAAGTTATCATTCTAAGTGGTCCAATCCCTTGTTTATTAAAGAGGACAAAAAAAAAGATAAAAAGAAATGTCGATTGACAAAATAAGGAGAGATAATTTACAAGATATGATCTATCCAGTATCAATTTCAAATATTGAAAAAAAAAAAGGAGAATTTCTTTATTTTATATTTTATACCGAAATGCTTTGTTTTGATCTATGAGAGGGTCTATTATTTAGATTTATTACTTGTTTTGTTACTGAATTTTGTGAATTTATGTACGCATAAAAAAATTTGCAGATAAAAAAGTTTCATTTTTCTAATTGTTTTGTTCCGTATATACGTATATAAAATATACCTCTTCTTTGGTTCATCAATATTGTGAAGAAATTTCAGTTAAGTTATGCTATAGAAAAAAAAAAGAAGACTCTTGGATTTTTTCGCTCCTGCTAAGAAAAAACGTTCATTCTTCAGTTCATTTCAAAATCAAAACACTTCAATTGGTACACGCAAAAAATAGGCCAATTCGGCTACTTTTTGCTCAATTTCTCGTGGAGTCAAATTCTCATCAGTACGAGTCAAAGGAATGGACCCACGGCCCCAGATTTCCATATAAAAGACACGCTGAGCGTAAATACTCTCTTTAACTTCTATTCTAATAGACTGAATATCTTTCATAAGGAATCGGAGTAAGATGCGACGATTTTTTCCAGGAAATCCCCAGCGAAAAATACACACTATTCCTTCTTTTCTATCGAATCGATCATAACCACTACCTACATTCCACAAAATTGTGCACCACAAATAAGAACTAATAAATAGACCGGCGATCCCATAGAAAGACATCACGATCCCTTGTGGAAAAAAAATTATTTGCTGAGACGGAAATAAAGATATCAAATTTCTGCCAAGATAACTGGAAATTCCAACCAATAAAAATCCCACTGAACCTAAAAAAAGTATAAAGGCCCAGCCGAAATTACTTGTTTTTCGAGACCCCGCTATACGTTCTATCCATATACGTTCTGATCGCCAACTCATACTAGATCCAGTTGCTTTTTTTTTTTGAAGTGGGAGACTCGCCCAAAAAAAAGAATTTGACTTTCTTTTTTTTTCGAAGTAACTTTCATCAACTCGCACTATTCTGATGTGAATCTTTAGGAGGAATTCCTTAGATTAAAAAAACAAAAGGAAGCCCCCTCCTATGATCCCCTATCTACACATATAAAAAAACATTGGCTTTGCATTTATTTCAGACATCCACTACAGTCTCGATTTATTTTCAAATAGTTCATTTACTCATATATAATATTTACGCCTGCATAAGAACCCTTTCATTTTCATTTATGTTTGAGGGAACGGCCTGCATATTCTATCATATTTCTACTAAAGAGATATCCATATTATGATCCAAATCTAACTAAGTCTTGAAAAATAAAAAAGAAATGAAATCTAGCCCCATCGGGCCTAATCAGATCTAAAAAATCTTGTTTTTTTGAACATGAAGAGATAAAGAAGCCATTGCAATTGCCGGAAATACTAAGCCCACTAAAGGCACAAAAATGGAGGGTAAATTGTTGAGAATTGTCATAGAATGGGCACCTCGATTTAATATTTGTACCTGTTTTTTATTATTATGTTAATTATTATATTTTATATATTTTATATTAATTATTATATTAATATTTTAATATTTTAATATTATTAGTATTAGAAAGATATTTTATAATCATTATAATTCGTATAGAATTCTACTAAGTAGATCTAAGTGAGTATATATAATAAAGTGCAAAGAGTGTAGAACTAACTAAATAACATAACTTATTTCTATTTTATTTCTACATGAAATATCTATGATAATCCACTTATTTTTTATTCTTATCTTTTTTTTTATTGTCTTATAACTTTAATTTTAGAATTTGACTTTAATAAAAATAAAGAGGTTTTCTGTTTATAAATTCCCGAAAAATTCGTATAATTTATAATCCGATCGGATTAGTAAAAAGGGGGATTCCCTGGAGATATATATATAAATATGCAAGACTCTCTATTTTCTATGCATAGGTAAGAAAAGAACATAAAATTCGTTTTATTTACCTTGCCAATTTTTTTTTTTCACGGAAAAAGAATTCACTCTTTTTTTCTTGTTGATGGAGGTTTCTTAATTAGTAATCAAGAATATCGGTAAAAAAAACTTATCTGCATGATTCTTTCTACAATTTGCTCTTATGTCACAAAAAAATCCATTCTTCGGATTTTTCCCATATCTGCTCGCCAGAAAAAAAAGAATTTTTCATTTTTAACGAAATTTTTTATTTTTAACTAAATTAAATTCAATTGAATTAACTAATTTAATTAACTTAAGACTCCACTTGATTTATGATTCAAAGGAAAGAAATCGTGGAGCTGAAGTAACTCATCCAGAACGCCTTTTAAAGGATTACGTGGTACGATTGGATCGAATAAGCCCTTATGGAATAAAAATTCGGCCGATTGTGAACCTTCAGGTACTGTCTTATTCAATGTTTGTTCAATTACTCTTTTACCTGCAAATGCAATATAGGCGTTAGGTTCAGCAATAATGATATCCCCCAACATACCAAAACTGGCTGTCACCCCACCAGTCGTAGGAGATGTAAGGATTGATACATAAAATAACTTTTTATTCGATTGATAATCATATAAAGCAGAAGATATTTTAGCCATTTGCATCAAACTCAAACTTCCTTCTTGCATGCGTGCTCCTCCGGAAGCACACACTAAAATAAGAGGTAAAAATTTATTGGTAGCATACTCGATCAAACGAGTGATTTTCTCCCCTACTACAGATCCCATACTCCCCCCCATAAACTGAAAATCCATAACCCCAATTGCTATGGGAATACCGTTTAGTTGACCTGTGCCTGTTTGAACAGCCTCGGTTAATCCTGTCTTTTTTTGATAAGAATCAATACGATCTTTATAAGGTTCTTCTTCTGAATGAAATTCAATGGGATCCAGAGATACCATGTCTTCATCCATAGAATCCCAAGTGCCTGGGTCAATCGAAAGTTCAATTCTATCTGAACTATTCATTTTCAAATGATATCCACATTGTTCACAAATATTCATTCTTGACTTCAAAAATTTCTTATAATTTAACCCATAACAATTTTCGCATTGAACCCACAAATGCTTGTATTTGTGAGTTATATCGAGATCATTAGAACTTTCTCTTATAGTTAAATCGCTACCAGTCGTGCTAGTTCTTAGACTGGAACTCTGGCTTTCACTACTATTTCCACTTTCACCACAAATGTAACTATAAATGTAACTTTCACTGTAATTGTTACTACCACTTAAAATATAACTATCA
>CANTUT010002269.1:22500-32500 GCA_947687605.1 Reutealis trisperma
TCTACTAATAGTGGACAAATTGGCGTATTACCAAATCATGCGCCTATTGCCACAGCCGTCGATATCGGTATTTTGAGAATACGCCTTACTGACCAATGGTTAACGATGGCTCTGATGGGTGGTTTTGCTAGAATAGGCAATAATGAGATTACTGTTTTAGTAAATGATGCAGAAAAGGGTAGTGACATTGATCCACAAGAAGCTCAGCAAACTCTTGAAATAGCAGAAGCTAACTTGAGAAAAGCAGAAGGCAGGAGACAAATAATTGAGGCAAATCTAGCTCTCAGACGAGCTAGGGCACGCGTAGAGGCTATCAATGAAATTTCGTAACTAGTTGGTGCGTCCGAATAATCAAAAGAACTTCTGTATAAACAGAAGTTCTGTTTATACACCCTATTTTTTTTTTTATTCGGCCAATTGAATAGAATCATAAGTAGAATGAGTAGAATCATAAGTAGAATCAGATTCTAATACAACGAAAATTTTTTTTTTTCAATTCAAAAATGAAATAGAATGGAACGAAAAAGAGAAAAAAAATCAATAAAGTAAATAAGGTGAGTAAAAAAACTTATTAGATAGCATTGGTTCTGATATCTAATAAGTTCTACCTACTATTGGATTTGAACCAATGACTCCCGCCGTATGAAAGCAATACTCTAACCACTGAGTTAAGTAGGTCATTTATCATTACAAAGAGAAAGAAATGGAATCCGTCCCATCGATGGGTTATAAATGTAATATTAATTATAAATGGAATATTATTTATAAGCAATACGGATCAAAGAGATCAAAGAAATAGGATGTTGGATCAGATAATATTTATCTTGACAAGAAATTATCGACATGATAAAATATGTATCATAAGCACAAGGGCTATAGCTCAGTTAGGTAGAGCACCTCGTTTACACGCGCGCCAATGTTTTTTTTTTTCAAAGGAGTCCATCATGTAATCAAAAGACTTATTGAGAAATCGATGTCTTACTCCATGACTTTTAGGGAACAAAAGAACAATAGCCTGACATAAAAGGTTCGGTCCAATTTAGGTGCCTTTTTAGACGCCCAATAGAACCCATCATTGATTTAAGACCTTGATAAGGGGAATACCCAGTCTATTCAATGCTAGGCATAATGAGTATAAGGACCTCAAAAAATTCTCTTTTCGTCCTATCCTATGAACTTTAAGGTGTATGAAGTTTCATATTTAATTCTTTAATCAGAAGTGGGGCGATGGAAATTCCATTTAACTTAGGTTGATCTAAGCCAAAAAAAAGCAGACCTACGTCAGGATAAATCCTTCTTTGAAACACTTTGGTAGTGCTCTCCGATCGGAATCCATAAATCAGAGCACATGGAGCCATCTTCTTATCTTTCTGCCAAGAGAATTATGGTAGACTAACTGATTATTTATATCAGTTAATGAACGAGCCCAATGCAAAAAAATGCATGTTGGGTCTTTGAAAAAGTTCGAATCATTTTGCTAATAATAAGTTTGATCTGTTTTACCGAGAAAGTCTACGGTTCGAGTCCGTATAGCCCTAAAAAAAAATAAATAAAATAGAAAATATTTAAATATATATATTTAAAAAATGGATATATATAATAAAATATATAGTTATATTTAATTAAATAAATAATATTAATAATTAAATAAATAATATTAAATATATAATTAAAATATATAAAATAGAAATATATATAATATAAAAATAGAATATAAAATAAAAATATAAAATAAAAAAATAATAAATAAAATAAAAAAATAATAATAATGAATATTAAATAAAAAAAAAAAATACTTATAAATTAAATAGAATATTCTAGAATATTCATTCTAGAATATTAAATATATTAAATATAGAATAATAAATATATAACTAAATATATAATAAATATATAAATAGAATAGAAATAGAATAAAAAATTTTTCAATTTCTTTCAATTTAGAATATTCCATTTTTTAATTTCTCAATTTTTAATTTCTACTTTTTTAATTTCTACTAAAATAACAATTTCTAATAGAATTTAAAAGTTCTAAACAACTAAACAAAAAAATGAAAATTTGATTTTGAATTCCCCATTTTTTAGGGAGAATCCGAAGTGAAGTGAAAAAGCGAGGGGAGATTTATATAAGAGCAATATATATTTATACTATATCAATAGACTATATCAATATTATATCAATATCGAAAAAATCGAAGTAAACATAATGGAAAAATTATAGTCGATGAATCTTGAAAGGAGACATGTACCAAAGCAAACAAAGAAAACTAGGTGGTTGAATCAAAATAAATTGTTGTTTTGACTAACCGGTTATGGATGAGTTAGGAATTAATTCCAATTCGACTCGACTAATCTAGTATATTTTCCACATTCATAGGAGTGCGCCTATGTTTCTGATTTACGAATATGATATATTCTGGGCATTTCTAATAATATCAAGTGTTATTCCTATTTTAGCATTTCTAATTTCCGGGGGTTTATCCCCGATTAGAAAAGGGCCGGAGAAACTTTCTAGTTATGAATCGGGTATAGAACCAATGGGCGATGCTTGGTTACAATTTCGAATCCGTTATTATATGTTTGCTCTAGTTTTTGTTGTTTTTGATGTTGAAACTGTTTTTCTTTATCCATGGGCAATGAGTTTTGATGTATTGGGGTTATCCGTATTTATAGAAGCTTTAATTTTCGTGCTTATCCTAATTGTTGGTTTAGTTTATGCATGGAGAAAAGGAGCATTAGAATGGTCTTAGTTCGTGAATATTCCGCAAAAAACAATGAAAAAAAATAACATTGAGACAATTATGAATTCTATTGAGTTTCCCTTACTTGATCAAACAACTCAAATTTCAGTTATTTCAACTACATCAAATGATCTTTCAAATTGGTCAAGACTCTCCAGTTTATGGCCACTTCTCTATGGTACCAGTTGTTGCTTCATCGAATTTGCTTCATTAATAGGCTCACGATTCGACTTTGATCGTTATGGACTAGTACCAAGATCTAGTCCTAGACAAGCGGACCTGATTTTAACAGCCGGCACAGTAACCATGAAAATGGCTCCTTCTTTAGTGAGACTATATGAACAAATGCCAGAACCAAAATATGTTATTGCCATGGGGGCATGTACAATTACAGGGGGGATGTTTAGTACCGATTCTTATAGTACTGTTCGGGGAGTCGATAAACTAATTCCTGTAGATGTCTATTTGCCAGGCTGTCCGCCTAAACCGGAGGCGGTTATAGATGCTATAACAAAACTTCGTAAAAAAATATCTCGAGAAATTTATGAAGATCGAATTAGGTCTCAACCGGGGAATCGGTGTTTTACTACCAATCACAAGTTTAATATTGAACGCACTACTCATACTGGAAATTATAATCGAGGATTACTCTATCAACCGCCGTCTACTTCAAAGATCCCTCCTGAAACATTTTTCAAATATAAAAAGTCAGTATCGTCCCACGAATTAGTAAATTAGAGGAAGGATTCGTTTGTACAGAATAACAAAAGGCAAGTCAATCTTCATAAATTTCATCGTAAATGTGAAATACTTAATATTATACAAATATAAATGCGGGAGAGAGAAAAAAGATGCAGGGTCATTTGTCTGCTTGGCTAGTCAAACATGGACTAGTTCATAGATCTTTGGGTTTTGATTACCAAGGAATAGAGACTTTACAAATAAAGCCCGAAGATTGGCATTCCATTGCTGTCATTATATATATATATGGTTACAATTATCTGCGTTCGCAATGTGCCTATGATGTAGCACCGGGCGGGCTGTTAGCTAGTGTATATCATCTTACGAGAATAGAGTATGGTATAGATCAACCAGAAGAAGTATGTATAAAAGTATTTTCCCCGAGGAAGAATCCTAGAATTCCGTCTGTTTTCTGGGTTTGGAAAAGTGCGGATTTTCCAGAAAGGGAATCATATGATATGCTGGGAATCTTTTATGATAATCATCCGCGTCTGAAACGTATCTTAATGTCGGAAAGTTGGGTAGGGTGGCCCTTACGTAAGGATTATATTGCTCCCAATTTTTATGAAATACAAGATGCTCATTGAATAATAAGAAACTAATCTTCAGTGTTACAACTTCAGATATTCAAGGAATATTTGTACGCTCTCTTATAGATTAACAGATTCATTAAAGTCTCATCCATATTATTATGGATAGACTAAATAAATAAAAAAAAAAATAATACAATTAGGGATTCATTGAATTCTCAAATTTGGAAGGTATTTATTTTTTTGGACGAGTCGCGCTAATAGGATGAACTAAATGAATTCTGCATTATGAACTTTGTACCGCGCACATCCCTTAGATGAGCTATATAAAGTCACATAACATAGGAGGGAATGAAAAAATAGAATATGAAAGAAAATAAATACAAAGAAATGAAAGAGGATCGGATTCTATTTATACTGTATCTGAGATGAAACTTGGGTATTTCCACCCTTCAACTCCTATAGATATTATAGATATAGACTAGATTTTAACTAACTAATTTAACTATAACCTTTTGAATCTATATGAAGAAGAAACATTCTTTTTGAACGAGAGGAGACACATTACATTATAAAATAAACAAATTAAAGAAAAAAGAAGAGGAAACCTAATCTAATTTTTTTTTTATTTTTTTTTTATATACTTTTTTTATAACATAAACATCTAAAAAGGCTATATCTCCAGACATTTAGATGGATAAGTTAAGCATATATCATGATCTATACTCTTAATGAATATGTATTAATGAATATGTATGCCGATCTATATCCGATCTATATCAATTAATTTAATTAAGTTGTAGAATAGACACTCATACATAAATGTATCATGCGTCAGGAACCAGATTTGAACTGGTGACACGAGGATTTTCAGTCCTCTGCTCTACCTGCTGAGCTATCCCGACCATTTTCGACGCGTCGTCTTCCTCATTTTACTAAACGACTTGGGTCTATGTCAATTAAAAAAAAGAGGAAAAAGTATTCTAAAGTCTTACCAGACCTGGAATGTTTTTGTATCTTTAAAATAAAAAGAAAGAATAAAAAGACGACTTCATAAATTTCAGTTCGAATAATGATTTCGATTGTTAATCATTCCAATTTCCCACGGGGATTCCTTGTTTTGCTCAAAGATGTTCATTTAACGAACAGAGAGAATAGGATAAAAATAATTAAATTAAGGAGTCGAGCGGGCTTTTTTTGGGGATAGAGGGACTTGAACCCTCACGATTTCTAAAGTCGACGGATTTTCCTCTTACTATAAATTTCCTTGTTGTCGATATTGACATGTAGAATGGGACTCTATCTTTATTCTCGTCCGATTAATCAATTATCTATCAGACTATGGAGTGAATGATTTGATCAATTAAAATTCAATCGTTTCTTCAACTTGGAATCAATTCAAAACAATTTTTTTTTATTTCATTTTTCATATAAAGATAAAAAAATATGGATTCGGCCCTTATTAATCATTTGATTAATCATTTGCGATAGTATTTCAATACGTATACGTATGTATATAGGGTTATCCTTTACTTTATCCTTTCTGGAGTTTTGACGGAAGGATTTCTTTACTTTACTAATGCAACGCAGTCAACTCCATTTGTTAGAACGGCTTCCATTGAGTCTCTGCACCTATCCTTTTTTTATTCTGTCTTTTTGAACCTTTGTTTGTTTTCGGAAAACAGGATTTGGCTCAGGATTGCCCATTTTTAATTCCAGGGTTTCTCTGAATTTGAAAGTTATCACTTAGTAAGTTTCCATACCAAGGCTCAATCCAATTAAGTCCGTAGCGTCTACCAATTTCGCCATATCCCCTTTTTTGTTTTGAGATTAAGATCTTATTATTATCCCATTCCCCCTTTTTCATTTATATTCTACTGGAACTGTTGAAGTCATTAGATACCAATTCTTCTAAAAAGTGTTTCTTCTTTTTTTTTCGTATCTATCTTCTTTCATCTCTATCAGAGACCCTTATTTAGTCTAATTAGTCTAATCAGAAAGGATTCTATCATTTCTCTACCCGCAAATTCAATATAGATGTATATATACCACATTTTTTATATATACTTCTCTTACTCTCATTTTTTCTCGTGCAATTTTGACTACTCGAACGATCGATTCTTTTTCTTTTTTCCATATTCATATTAATTATGAATAACTAAGACTGAAAATAACTAACAATGAAAAGAATAAAAAGTTAATAGCCAAGATTCCATTAGTTTACTAAATTCCTATGCATGTACAATTTCTGTTATGTGAGCCCGCTTAGCTCAGAGGTTAGAGCATCGCATTTGTAATGCGATGGTCATCGGTTCGACTCCGATAGCTGGCTTTTCTCTATTTGTTTTTACATGATTGATAATGTTTTTTTGAAATCAAAGAATATTAATATTGAAAAGGCTTCTCTAAAAGGCCTCTTTCCCTTTTTTCCAAGGGTGCCCGGTTATTATGTAGTGGAAACTTCCAACTATGAATAAAAGTTAGAGTAGTTAAATCTCTGTAGAACAAATCAAGAGCACGAAAAGGGCCTTTTTTTATATATACATTATTGGTATATATACCATAAGGTCTGGATATTGATACAATCCATCTCATTATTTTTTGTAGTCTACTACTTCAGTAGATTTTGCTTCATTTATCATATTTATCCTTTAGTTCAGTTTTAATTTAGGTTTCTGAAAATTCAATAAAATAAGGAAAACAAGGAGTTTTTATGTCACGTTACCGAGGGCCTCGTTTCAAAAAAATACGCCGTCTGGGGGCTTTACCGGGACTAACTAGTAAAAGGCCTAGAGCCGGGAGCGATCTTAGAAATCAATCACGCTCCGGTAAAAAATCTCAATATCGTATTCGTTTAGAAGAAAAACAAAAATTACGTTTTCATTATGGTCTTACAGAACGACAATTACTTAAATACGTTCGTATCGCCGCAAAAGCCAAAGGGTCAACAGGTCATGTTTTACTACAATTACTTGAAATGCGTTTGGATAACATCCTTTTTCGATTGGGGATGGCGTCAACTATTCCTCGAGCCCGCCAATTAGTTAATCATAGACATATTTTAGTTAATGGTCGTATAGTAGATATACCAAGTTATCGCTGCAACCCCCGAGATATTATTACAGCGAAGGATGAACAAAAATCTAGAACTATGATTCAAAATTATCTTGATTCATCCCCCCAGGAGGAATTGCCAAAACATTTGACTCTTCACCCATTCCAATATAAAGGATTGGTCAATCAAATAATAGATAGTAAATGGGTTGGCTTGAAAATAAATGAATTGCTAGTGGTAGAATATTATTCTCGTCAGACTTAAGCCTAACTAAAATAACAAGGGTTCGGGTAATTTTGCCCCCTGTCGCCTAAGTAAAGAAACCAAAAGCAAGGGTTTGATCGGGGGATTTTTCTCCCATTCATATATCATAGAACGATAGGGATATTTTCATTCCTTTCCATTTTTTCCAGTATTTTCTGTACCGCAGAAATTAGGAATAGAAAAGCTATAGCAAGGAAAGGTTTAACTGTTAGAATAAAGATATCCATTGTTATGTGGTTTGATACATTGCGATCAGTAACATTGAAAAATTAGATGAAGGTACGGAAAGAGAGGGATTCGAACCCTCGGTAAACAAAAGCCTACATAGCAGTTCCAATGCTACGCCTTGAACCACTCGGCCATCTCTCCTATATAATGATTATGTCCCAGAAACCGAGTGAATCGCGAGTCATTCATATTAGATTGTTGGACAGGTATGGTACGTACAATCAATTCGAACTATAAAAAAAAATAGAAAATTTTTAATCAAATAAAGAACTTTCCTTCGAAATTGGAGGATAAAGATAATTTTTTTTTGTTTTTTTTTTAATTTTATAAATTGAGTCTGTTTTTATGTTATTTTGTACTGTACAATTACTTTTTTGTGGGATCATTTTCTCATAAGAGGTAATTAAAAGAAATTAGAAAATGGATTGCTACCTATGCCTAGATCCCGGATAACTGGAAATTTATTGTAGCCAATATCTTATTACGAATAATTCCGACAACTTCGGGAGAAAAAGAGGCATTTACTTATTACAGAGATGGTGTGATTTGATTTTTTTTATTTACCGCTTCCAGTCTTAAGAGAAAGACACATTAATCGGAATAGAAAGATTTGAAATAACTCTACGCTTGTTGAAGGTGAAGTTTCTAAGTTTCTAAATAAAACAATTCCTTCTGTCGGGGTATCCTCGATTAATGCAGCCTCAGATGCTTCAATTGTCAATTCTAGCATTGAACGAAAGGTTACACCTATGGGTTCTGTATTGTAGGTTAACCCTACCCCCACTAGTACCAATAGGCGGCATAGAGGAAGAAGCACTACGCCTAGGAATCAACAACACGAAAACTTTGTTATAAATTATCCCTTTTCTTTATTTGGATCGGGACTAATAAGAATGGTTGGGAAAACAAATATCCATCTCGTTCGTACCTTGGATACCCATATAACCATCGAAGACTGTTGAAGTGACTAATTCCTAGAAATTAAGAAAGATTGAGAACAAAGAAATTGTTAGAGTTAACTTAATATTTTTATCTAGTATCAACATGCTTGATGTTAAGAAAAGATCTTTTGCAGGAAGGTTGGCTAGAGATTTCTTGTAAAAACACTAGCCCCGCTCAGTTCATAATGAGAATATCTCACTCCCTTTTTTATTCTATGTATTATTCTCATTATGCACAAAAGGGAGGAGCCGTATGAGATGAAAATCTCACGTACGGTTCTGGAACGGAGATTCTTTGAATCGAATGACGACCGTAACGAATGTCTGCTCAATCCGAAGGAAATTATGCAGAAGCTTTACAGAATTATTATGAAGCTTTGCGGCTAGAAATTGATCCCTATGATCGAAGTTATATACTCTATAATATAGGCCTTATTCACACAAGTAATGGAGAACACACAAAAGCTTTGGAATATTATTTTCGGGCACTAGAACGAAACCCCTTCTTACCACAAGCTTTAAATAATATGGCCGTGATCTGTCATTACGTGCGACTATCTCCACTATAGAAAAAAAAAAGAAAAAATTTTACTAGAAATGGGCTTTCTACATATGCATCGTCCAAAACAACGATTTTTATCAGCTGTAGCAAAGAAAGCAACTTCATAGAAGTCAAAATATGAAGAAAAAAAATATGCCTAGATACTTTATTCTATGGATAAAGGATCTAATTGATAGAGGAAGCATCGTAAAGATCAATTAGCGAGATTTTTGGCCGATACAATAAGAACTGCTTACTTATGTCATAATATGAGACAAAAGTTAGGAATCAACTTATGTAACAGAGTCGATCCCCTAAAGTATTGAGCAGCGGTGTAGCATCAGATCCCAAAGATCGTAAGTCTTTCTTATGAGGGAAGGTCTTTTTCAAAGATTCTATATATATATTTAGATATAAAATATATAAAACCGAGATAGTTACCTTTCGGAAAATTCTAACGATAGTAGAACGCCTGCGCTTTATTCTTCTGAAGGTGGGAGAAAAGAGAAAACTGATTATTAATCAAAATTTAAGTTTGAAACTCATGTAATTAACCTTTTTTGGATAACTCGAGAAAAAAATGGGACACCCCCAAAAAATGGATTGCTGAGCCGTATGAGGTAGGAAACTCTCAAGTACGGTTCTAATGGAAGGAAATTTATTGCTCGCCTATTCTGACCCGAGGAGAACAGGCCATTCGGCAGGGAGATTCTGAAATTGCGGAGGCTTGGTTCGATCAAGCCGCAGAGTATTGGAAACAAGCTATAGCACTTACTCCCGGAAATTATATTGAAGCGCAGAATTGGTTGAAGATCACAAGGCGTTTCGAATAAGAAAAGAGCATTCTCTTTGTTTTGTATTTCTTATTTAGTTTTTTTTTAGTTTTTTTTTTAATATTTTATTGGTTATATTTTTTATATTTCTTTCTTATAACAAATTTGTTCTAATTAATTGTTTGT
>CANTUT010002269.1:45000-47513 GCA_947687605.1 Reutealis trisperma
TTTGATTTACCTAGTGACTAAACTAGTGAATATAGGTAACAAAGTGGGTTATTGGTATTGAATTTGATAAATATCAATGTAATAAAATTTTCAAGGCCCAACTTAATTGGATTGACCACCATCATAACGAAATTCATTTGGTTTATTTAGCAATTCAACATAGATCCAAGATATTTCATCGAATCACTGATGAAAAGACTCTATTTGTTCCCTGAACCAAATTACATTCTTAAAAAAATTGGATAACTTGTTGATGCCTCCAGATTGTCAGATTTATCATTTGTTAAATTACTGGTTTAGTGTGAGAGAGAGATATTCCTATTTATTTTAACAATGAGTGAGTTAATGAATGAAAGCGAAAGAAATGAGGTTTAACCCTATTTTCTGGCTTTACGGCGGATCAATTATTCCCTGAAAGAATCTTTCGTATTATATTTCTTTTTTATTTCTTTTTTTTTTCTATTTAGAATTCTATTTTTTTATAATTATTTAATTTTAATTCTATTTATTTTTTTATTTTATATTTATATATATAATTATATATTCTAATTAATTATATATTCTAATAGATATTAGAATAGATAATGGTATATTAATTATATTAATTATAATGGATAAATTTATTATAATGGATAATATAATTGGATAATATAATGGATATTGGTGATTAGAATGAATATTTTATGAATATAAGAATCAAAAAATTCTATGGAATCATGAAAGACGGAAAGATTCTTTGAATCTAGTCATACCATTTCGTTATATTGACAATTTCAAAAAACTGCTCATACTATGAGCATAGTATGATGGCGGTCGGGCAAATGTGCCCCCATCGTCTAGTGGTTCAGGACATCTCTCTTTCAAGGAGGCAGCGGGGATTCGACTTCCCCTGGGGGTAGGGTATTACGAAAGGAAGTTGATCATGGATTATTAATAAGTCTGGAATTTATTTTTCCTGGGTCGATGCCCGAGCGGTTAATGGGGACGGACTGTAAATTCGTTGGCAATATGTCTACGCTGGTTCAAATCCAGCTCGGCCCAATAATTCACTGATCCGCCATGAAATGATATAACCCCTTTGTTCTCTCGAAATGCCTGATATGGGTCAAAATTTCTGATATATTTCTACCTGTTCTTTATTTTATTTGCTTTATTTTTTTTTTTTTTCTCACAAATTCTGATCTTGCTAATGATCTAGATTCAGATCAGGATTTGTAAGTATAAAGTTTAAGAAAAAGAGTAATGTAAAGAAAAAAGAGTCTTTGAAAAGTTTTTTTTATTATCAATCGACTTTGATTTTTGAAATAACGAAAAGATGACTAGCAATCCCTGTCCCTTTTTTATCACTAAAGCGGATATCCATGTGGATATCAATAAACCACTCCCATTTCTGTTCCAAGGCGGTGATTCAAATCTAAAATCTAAATAGAAAGGGTTTAAAAGAAATCATAAGAATATGTATGCTGTACACTTTATTGCATTTCCTCGGGATTGTAGTTCAATTGGTCAGAGCACCGCCCTGTCAAGGCGGAAGCTGCGGGTTCGAGCCCCGTCAGTCCCGACGGATCCCAAATCCAACAATCTAATAAAAAAATACATCAATTCATCTCTCCCCCTTTCCCTTTTCTACGAAAGGGGACAACTAGCACAATTTCATTCCAAAAGGCATCATTCTTATTATTTATTATTTTATTTATTATTTATTCTTAATTTTTTATTTATATATATTATTTTATTTATTTCTATTTTTATTTATATTATTTCTATTTTTATTTATATTATTTCATTATTTCTATTTTATATTTCTTTTTTTTTTCGTTTTTCATTTCTAATCAAAGTAAATACAAATATAGGAATTTTCGTTTTTTCAACTAGTACTGATTGATAGAGACATATATGGATTAGTACAATTATATGTAGTATCATATTCAAGATTCCAAAAGATACTATATTGAATTTGGATTTTTCGATTACTCCTGACCGTATAATGAAATCGAATCGAGTACCATATCTTTTCCGATAGCCCATACACAAATGGAATTTGTAAATGGAATTTGTATTTGTACGATACAAAATGAATTTAATTGCTTTGATAGAATATTCGATTTTTTTATACTATATTGGGACTTGTCTTTATCACATTTTTTTTCCAATAAGTTAGATCATTAAAAAAGGAGTTTAGAACTTAACTCCCCCTTTCTCTCTTTCGTTTTTATTGTTTGTTTGGATTTGGTTGTAACCAATGTAAGTGGAAAGGGGAAGGGGGTTACATGATACTTCGTCAGATGATTAAGGCGATAATTTTATAGAAAAGAAAGAATATGATAAATAAAGCAAAGTAAAGAAATTATCAATTGAATCAAGAATCCCATTTTTGAATTCGGTATGGATAAACAATCTTTCTATGTTATACTATTCAATTCTCGACAATGAATTGATTTGATAGCCCAGATATTGTTATTCATGATATTGATCAGACTCGATATCATCGAGATGGAATTCATCCCATTGAA
>CANTUT010002270.1:0-2500 GCA_947687605.1 Reutealis trisperma
GTCCGACCCATGAAGGCACCTACTACGAAAAAAAATGGGTACAAAAATGCTCTATACAAGAAATTAAAGAAGCAGCTATCGCGGGATTTCCGCATCCGGAAGTCTCGCACGCACTCCTCCAGCATCAAATGGAGAAATACCTTATCCGCTCCTCTCCCTATCGGGCTGGAAAACCCTTTTTCTATGGTATGGGGAAGGAAGCTGAAACCACCATTCGAATAAAGGGCGGAGGGTGACCCTATTTGTATGCGCATTCACACGAGGGGCATATTCCAAGATCTCCCGCAACGAGAACCTAACACATGGTTTATTGATAGTAAGCTGATTCAAAAAATGGATCATAGGTTGGTTTTTAATATTTAGTTCCGCTTAGGCTACGTGTTCTGTTCACGCGCTACTAAGCCGCACACAGGATCTTAGACAGGTTTCGTCCCCTTTCGGGAACACCTTCTTACTAGTAGGGGCTAAGCCTGATGCAAATATACCGAAAAAAAGAAGATATCTATGGTCGATTCTACGAAGAGTAGATTCGCCCCTTATGTTATGGCTCGTCTCGCGCTTAGTCACTCGCGGGATTCGGATAGGGGAGCAGCAAGTCTTTTCTGAAAAAACTCGCAGTTCTCCCCTTTATCTATAAAATAGATATATATTTATTTTAAATACTAACTCTTTGGTTGGATCGGACAGGGACTTCTATAAAGATCTTTCCATTCATTCATCATACTCAAAGTCGAAGTCACGGCATGGGGGGCTCGGAAAAATAACGAGAATCGGTGTCGTGGTGGTGCTACGAGATGGCGATTTATCGTATAGAAGAATAGATCCGCGGACCTATTGATTGACCTGCGAACCGGTCGACTGCTATCTAAGAGAAGATAAGTAGTTCTTCTATCGTTCAAGGGCAAGGGGAGAAAATGTAGCGGCTTGCCTAGATCTCGTATTTCCCACGTAGTCCGTCGGTCAAACCAACGATTCTCTTCTCAAAGTAATAGAGAGATTCTTTTTCTGGTATGTAACTCCGCGAGCTAGGAGCGCATCATCGGGGCAGGGCGAAAACGAACATAGGATCAGCATCATGGCCCTTTTCTTGTTTCTTTTGTTTGTGTCCGGTCCGTTGTGTGTGTTTTTTTTTAAGGCTTATCCGGGGACTGCTGCTCTGGGGCATCCCTTTCCTCTTCTTTCTTTTGCTGCTGATCTCACATCTCAATTACATCGCTCCGAGGGCTAGGTTCAAGGGGCTGGTCGAGTGGCTACGCTCCTTCTTGTTCAGGGTCATCAGATGAGAGATCTTCCTCCGACTCCGAGAAATCGGTCAAGCGGGAGGCTACCCTCTCCTGACAAGGGTGTGATGACTCACTCCTCACCTCTCTATCTATAAAAATCCCTCCCCAGGGGAGAGCAGAAGCTCCAGGATGAGTATGTCCTGGATTCCCGGATTCATTCTCGTCCTGATCCACCATGGAATTTTCGGAATCTACAAAAACATTCTAGGAGAGGGCTCGTAATGATCTTCTCAAAGATCAAAAGGTGCTGAAGTGGCAGGATAGGATAGGAGGGGGATCTTTAGGTTTTTGTGAAAGGGATGCTCTTATCATGTTATTGCTGAAAAGAAAAACCGAATTCCTCTATTTGATGTCGATTCATCCACACTTCCATTCTTTGTAGAGGAAGGCTAACTGCTTGCTGGCTGGGAGCTGTATGAGCGGTAACGTCCACGTACGGTTCCGTGAGAAGGGCGGTGGACAGAAATGGCCTTGTTGTACCTCACTCTCGTCTTCAATGGGGTCTGCTCTTTTTTTTTTGGGAGAGTATGCCAATATGATCTTAATGAGGTGCGGGGCTTTGCATCTGACATTCGTTGGGCTTCCCTCTTCGGGAGCCTGCGTCCCGGCGTTTTTGTGCAATAAACCCTTCCGGCTGAAGACTAGTGGTAGGTGGTCCCGCGGAGCTTTCGGAGAAGGGTAGCCTAGTGTGTAAGCACAGCAATGAACCGCGGCGAACCCTCAGACGACCTATCTAAGATTAGGGGGGAGATCCTCAGTAGTGGTGGCCCTTTCACTCTTCCACGGACTGATACATGTACCGAATGCTCATACGGGAAAGTTTACTCCTGGGGGTTGCTCTGAGAAATCCTTTCTTTCTCGTCCACTCAGGGGGGTGCGGACACACCTGCGCGGATTACAGGTGACGGTTACAAGAATGGCGGGGAAGTGAACAGTACCCGACGACATTCAGGGATGGATGTAGGACCCATCGGGCAGGGATAATCATTCCGGTCCTGGGAGAGGCGGCGACCATTCTCAAGAACCAAAAAGACTGAGCTGAGGGAAGCCCTATGAGTCACTGAAACGACGGCAGGAGGGCCCTTGATCTATCATTAATAGAGGGAGCAAAAAAAGGGCTTTGTTCCCCTTTACAATATGAAGAAAGAAATAAGGGTCGAAGTTTAGACCGCTCACAGTAGTTTTTACCTATAGAAAAGATCATGAAAGAGGCGATC
>CANTUT010002270.1:7500-25000 GCA_947687605.1 Reutealis trisperma
TCAATATTCAATCTAGAAGAGAACCAGCCTTAGTAAACTTACAGGAAAGAAAGGAACCTAATAAACTCAATCATACAAGGAATTAAGAGCTTACTTGCTTCTACATCCACTGGAACGGTACTGAAGCCGGAAGGCTAAGGACCGAGAATAAGAAAAAACCTAATAAATAAAAAAAAGGGAGTAGAACTTGCTTTTGCACCTACAGCTTTTATCCATTGAAGGAATAGAGTTGAACAACTCCTTACTTAGACTGAAGGGAAAGAAAGGGAAACTTTGAACAACACAGGGAACTCCTCTTCAGGAATTGCTTCGGTACGGGAATCAGGACGTAAGGAAGGGACCGACAACTATACAATACGAATAAAAATAAATAAATAAAAGGGACTTCAGTCGATAACAGACCATAGGGAAGTAGAGCGTATAAAAACCATACCAATGGCACATATTCCAGATTTTCAACCTCATTGGCCCCGTTTTCCACATCCATATGCTTGAAA
Source organism: Reutealis trisperma (assembly GCA_947687605.1). Taxonomy (NCBI): domain Eukaryota; kingdom Viridiplantae; phylum Streptophyta; class Magnoliopsida; order Malpighiales; family Euphorbiaceae; genus Reutealis; species Reutealis trisperma. Next base: position 7,998 of record CANTUT010002270.1, read on the forward strand.
CTTGGAAATAACTCTTTGATGGAGTCAGTAGGTAAATGCACATCCAGTCATACAACATAGAAACAGTAATTCATGTTCTTGTGGAATTACTTTGGTTATTAGTTAGGGATACAAATACAAATATAAATAAGCCAGGTAAACAAGAATAGAAGTTCCCATCCAGCATCTACGTTGAGGCCTCGTTTGAACTCCCAATTACGGGTGATACGTCGGATAGACTCTATCTTAGAGATCTGGTAAATCCCCAACTACAAGCTCTCAGTTATAGAGTGACTCGGAAGTACTGCAGCTGATGATAGCTATGCTGTAATCGAAGAATCTCGATCTGTAAGAAATGCATATGAAAGCTGAATGCTGTCCTAAGCTTCGCTCAACCTGTGAAATGAGAGCAAACGGGCCGGTTGAAGCCCCCCATTCTTTCCTCTTCCACTCTGAGTTGTATGATTGGTAAAGGATCAATGGCCTCTAGCCAAAAGGGCGGAGGCTTCAATGTTGTGATGCATGGGGTTATTCATCGCAAGCTGTCTTGCTTCCTCATTGAGTAGAACTGGAAGGACGTTGTCTCTTCTTCTCAAGTTCTCATTTGCAAGGATCTGGACTTTGATCAGCTCGTATTCCGGCTTCAGTCCAGCCAAAACAAAAGATGCCAGGTGTGCCAACTGCACTCAAATTTCATCCACCAACCGTCAGAGCCATTACACCTTACAGCTGCCTTCCAAGCCCTACCACTGTGATGTTAGAATTTCAATGAAATTCTTATGGCTGGTGACTTTAATGCGGTCGTTGATCCATCCGAGAAATTGGGGAGCCACGTAGACTATTCAGGGGAGGAACGCTTCATTAGCACTTTCGGCTTTCTCCTTTCTTATTGATTGAAACTACCTCTTCTTCTTCCTCTTTCTTGCTTGGCTTTCCTGTTCTATCGGATACAGACATGGCAATCTACGTATGTGAAGTATCGATTAAGCCTAGTCGTGCAAAGGAGAGGCGGGAGATCGACCAACTGACTACATTCAGTATCCTTTCTTTCCCGTGAACGCTAACTAAACTACTCCGTCCCTTCTCACTGCAGACGATAAGAAGTTGTTCGTCTTTCCCCAGCTAATAGATAAGAAGATTAGTCCCAGGGAGCAGAATACTTGGAAAACTGTGTTAGCGAGCATATAGTGGAATAGCGAGACCCGATATGATATGGATGTGCCAAAGCAGCTTATCGAAGATCAGCCCTGAGGCAAAGGTTTGCTTCTTCAAGAGTCACCCTTCATGTCCAAAGCAAAGCTTAGAGACGGAGTGCATGGCCGGGAATGAGGAAGAGCGAAGGAGAGTCAGTCCCGGACTGGCTATCGAGAAGAACAAATGTAGCTAAGGATAAAGCTAATCAACTTCAATGCAGGGGAGTCAGTCAATAGGCAGAAAAGTCACCCAAGGGAAGATCATGTCACTGAAGACCAAGCCACGAGCTAGCTCAGTTAGAACAAATTAGGACTACTATCACGACTATGGACAGGCTCCTTCCTCATTAACAGAAACTTTACTCTTACTAGACGAAAGAGAAGCCGGCAGGCAAAAGATAAAAAAAAATGGTGAAATAGCAGACTAAGCCACTCTGACTACCAGCATTCCTACCCTTTGACTGCTACCCTTGGACAGACTGAGAGGACTGATAGCAAGGGACTGAGACCAAGCAGTACCTCTTAACTAGCCAAAGAGCTTTCTAAGACCGGGGATTTGTCCACTTCTTCTCGAACAAGAACAGGAGATTCTTGCTAAACAGGGGATTTTCGAACAGTAAGAGCTAAGACTGATGCCCTATATTGCGCTACTCCCCCCCCTATTCAATGCTCTCCTTGGCCTTTTCTCATCCTTGCATAAAAAAGAGGAAATCGACAACCCCCTCGATTGTACTATAATAAGAATGATTTTTGCATCCCCTTTCACTGATAAATAAAAGAGTCGGCAACTTGCCTTGCGTCGCAGCTTGACCTTTCTTTCCCATGCTCTGAAGTTTCAGTCTAGAGGCTAGTGAGGCTCTTTCCCTACCAGGAACAACCAAGGGTCACAGTCTGACATTAGGATCGGGCAGGAACCCAGTCCTTTCTAACAACTGCCATTAAGGTCTGCTTTTATAAGATAAGGCCACTCCCTCCTTCCCTAGGGAGGTCGGACTCTAGAAATTCCTTTTCACTGGGAACAACTCCTGGAGTTCACGGGAGCTCATTGCTTGAGCTAGATGTTCATTTGGATCGGTTCCAGTGGACGGGAGCAATTGAGGCTGCTGGATGCCCTCGAGCTGCGTCTTCCACTAGTGACCCGGAGGCTATGAAGGTACCACCACCTTCTCTCAGTGATGCCTACTGAAACCAGAACTTCCCCAAGGGTAAACTTCTTACTCATCTCATTCATTCGAAGCTTTCATAAATTTCTACAACATCTGACATTCAGTAATCTGCTCAATTTCAGATTCCAACTCCTCCAAGCACTCTCCCTGCCAGTATGACAGGATCCTCAATGTCTGCCCAGTCCTCCTCGAGCGTGCAGATAATGTCAAGAAATCTGATAGCAGAAATTTCAAGTAGGACTAGGACTCAGAGATCTCCTTCGATTGGTGAAATCTCGAGTTCAAGTCTAGCTCTAAGTCCTGATTTTCTGCAACAACAAAGAGGAGCATTGGCAGGCTTCCTCAACATATCATTGATCCAGCCTGCCTAACATTAAAGTCAAACCTTGAACTTCATTGTTAAAGCAAAAGCCTACTGTTCTTTCAAGTCCTGCCTTCATAGAAAACTCCTTCCTTCGGGGTACAGGTCGGTCACTCTCAGTTCTTTTTTCTATACGATGATTCTCGCACACGATTCAGTCCGCCACAGAGAGCCTTCTGATAGTTCGAGATAGACGTTTATTGTGGGAGAAGATCCCCCGTTTCATGCTGGTTATGGCTAGGCGATGGAAAGGAAGTGTTCAGCTGTGGTCAATCGAATCTGCAACTCGGCTTTATTGCCTAGTTTCTTCTTTCCGGCAGTAATGCTTGATAGAGGAAATGCCTCACCTGAGAGTTCAAGTTCAATCCCATCACTTCATGCCAGTCTTGATCTGACCTCGATTCCGCCCTTACTTCAACTTCACTTAAAGACTATTACCATTTATCGGCCCAAGGACTATGCTTCTAAGCCCGCCCTTGAATAAGCAGTAAGGCGTGGGCACGTTGGAACGATCCCGCTTTGAAAGCTCAACCTCGAGAGAATAAGTTTCGCCGGTCCAGTGACTTGGCATACAAAGGCGAGTAGGGTTCTCCTCTATGTGGTGCACTCCCGCTTCTTCATACCCGGAATAAGTTTGAGCTGCTCCAAGGAACAGCTTTTTGCTGCTGGATGAAGGTCTTACGTCGGCTAAGAAGACGGAAAATTCTATCTTTTTTGCGGTCCTGGAGATTGGGGAGATAAGAGTTCGCCCTCCCTTGGGTGCTCGCAAGGTCAAAGTAAAAAATTCTATTCTTTCATTAATACAGGGATAGGGGGAATAAAGAGTTTAAGTGATTTACACCTCGAAGTAGAGTGTGTAAATACCGGATGCATAGGTTGAGTCATTCGCTAAACAACTATTTTGTTGGGCGATCAACCAGGTGCTCCTACCCAACCGGACTAATGAATGCCAACTGGAAGAACTAACTTTCCTATCGTTCAGTAGGAGATCCCTTCTTGTGGCTTGAAAATGATTACCTGTTGTTAATGGGGAGAGATCTTCCATTAGGGTTTGATGCTCCTCAATGGAGATCCCCAGAATAATAGCTTGCTTGTGGAACCCTTTGTTTGGTACTTTAATGGGGGTATTCTTGTACAGCTTGGCCCTTTACCTGGCGCACTGCCATCGAATCTACTAGTCCTCCTCAAACCCAATGGGATAGAATTCCTTGCGAATTATAGTTTTCAACTTTTTCCGTGACAACCCAGAAATGTCATGGTTCCTCATATATGCATTCCATCAAGTTAGTGCATAATTTTACGATTTAGATTGAATTTCTCCGATCCAGTTCGTTCTGTCTTCTTTCCGACGGATCAGTCCTATTTAGAGAAGGGCTTCCCATTCTGTATGACAACAGAACGAGCATTCGCTGGACGGCCAAACATTGAATGAAATGTTGGCATGGGGTTTCGGCAATTTCAATTCCATTTTCAGTCTTTTTCAATTGAAATTGATCTTGTATACGCCGGTTGAAGCACACGTTGGAGCATCCAAACGAACCAGCAGAGGCTGCTGTGGCAGAGACAACAGCAAAAGCACTAGTCTCCGTTGATCACCTACTAGCATAGGTGGCAGGAACTAACTAGGGTTTAGGTACCAATTCGAAGAGCATTCGTTTACCTCTCCTTAGGGGTCGAGAGCAGCCAGCCCTAGAGGTACCACAGTAACAGCGGCATTCCGACCTGATACGAATCCCTACCTCTCTATCCACAACCGACCCACCATTTCGAAAGCTTATTTATTTACTTGAGGTATAGGTATGGGCACAGGTTCCTTCGGCGGCAGGAAAGGCAGTTGACTTCGTTGACCCGGATTGGAGCAAACACGCAATACACACGGAGGTGGGAACTGCAGTATAGTATATATACGTCAACTTCTAAAAAAAACTGAAGATTAAGTTGACTCCATTGATGCATTAATGACCCATTTTAAAAGGTAAAAGCACTATCTCGCCCATATACGAATACAAAACCACTTTGAATAAATACAGATTGAAATTGAGAATCAGTTTCCCTTTGGACGGATCCAGTTCCCATTCGGGAGCCAAAGCTTGACTAATAATGACTACCCCGGCAAAAATCCTTGAATCTCAGTTTCAGTTCCGCAAAGGAGTAAATATCCGGATTCATAGCCCATTGAATACCCGGTTCCCCGGGTATAAGCACTTGATCTAGTTTTTTTTATTGATTCAGTCCCATAAGCAATAGCAGGGATGGCGGCAGAGCTATAGTAAAAGAAGCCGCGGGAAGCAAAGGCACCAATAAATAGCTACATGGATCGCATAGAAGCTTTAAGAGATAGGGGGCCATCCACCGAAGATGGAAGCGGGAAAGACGGGAGCACAAACGAGGTAGCTTATGCTTTTTTTCATCCTCACTATTTGGTTTATAGTCGAATCTGGAGAATATGAACTCATCACATTCTTCTTTTTGGTACCTTGTTATGAGCAGCTCTGGTGCTCAATCTCGGGTCTTAGGTGTGGGTCGGATCATGATAAAGAAGGTTCGGTGCTTGTCTAATTCCCAAGCGGAAAGTCGTCTACTTGCAAAGTAGATGGGGTGATCAAGCGGCCCTTCCTGCGCCAACATACATCCAATGGCATAGAGTGGATGCGTCAGTATGAACATGAACTCCTTATTCCAATCTGAAAACCGAAGGATTGGGGCTGTTCCCAAGAGGATTTCCTAGGTTGGGTACAGAAGTGTATTCATACAACTATCAGTTATTTGCTTGCTTTCGTGTAAACTCACTGAATAGCCTTCGTACTTGATTTTAAGGAACCTGTCTTTTTTGATGGTGAGCTGTATTCCAAGTGAGAAGACTTCCGTAGGTCGCTTTTGACGCTGACACTGCTCCGGACAACCCTCGCTGCTTCGCTCACCCGTGAGTTGCGAAAACTTCCTTCTGGATAGGTATCCCACGAAAGAATTAAACTCCCTAAAGGAAGAGAACTTTTCAAGGGAAGATTAGAGAAAGCTACCAAACTCCACATGTCGGATAAGGTAGGTCGAATCAATCAGTGGAGCACCTGCCTCATGCTAGTCAGTCTTTTCTTTACTATTATTGCCTCCTACCCTGCCCCGGTTCTAAGCCAACCCTTACTTATCTATTGCCATCCGCCGCCCATGCTTCGTCATAGAGTTAGGTGGGCCTCCACAAGCTGCTAAAATCTTTCAGTTTCAAACCAGGAGCCCTTATCTTTTTAGGAAAAAACAGCTTTCGTGCGGTCTCTTAGTCAATTACTTCGATCTGATACCTCTCGATTCAGAGAGGAAATGCGCATTTGTATCATTTTTAGTCTCCCCATCTCGATCTCTACTAATTGGATATGGGGCTGGGTGAAGGGAAGCTTTATGGGAGAAAGGAGAAAAAGGTCAGGTTAGTAGCTAAAGGCTTTACTCAAACATATGTGATAGATTACGAGGAAGCCTTTGCCCCGGTAGCCAAGATGAAGTCTGTTCGTCTCCTGCTCTCTATTGCTGCGAATTGAGATTGGCCTCTGTTCCAATTAGATGTTAAAAATGCCTTCCTGAACGGGGACCTACAGGAAGAAGTTTACATGAATCCTCCACCCGGGGGGGAGGATAACAAGGTTTGCAGACTTTGAAAGCTATCTATGGGCTCAAGCAGTCTCCCAGGGCCTGGTCGGAAACTGAGGCCCGAGTAGAACTCCTTTGTTCAATAAAAAAGAGAGAAAAAAAAAGAGCTCTTAAGGGCTCTATTTGAAAGGTACTGGCGACGAAGTCAAAACAGGATACCAGCAGAGTCCGACATCCATAGGAATATCGAACATCCTACGAATATACCGTTTACACAGCAGCACACACTTCTCACTCACTCTCTTATAAATAAGACTAAAGGTTGAAGTAGAAGGCTCAGAGACTACCGACTCAAACTTAGACTTGGATTCTTGTCGAAAGACTATAAGCTTTGAGCTTAAGAATAAAGACAAGTATAGCTTAACTAACATGCCGGCCTTCTCATCCTTCCGCCCTATCAGAGATCGATGGAAAGCTTTTTTATCACCGCTATAAAAGAGCATGCATCATCTGCTTAAAGAGAGAGGATAAGGAAGCGAAACCTCTGTGTGAAACCACCCAATAAAGTCAGAGATGTCCATTCATCAACCAACATGAATTTTTGATATGTACAGCTTCAACTCTTCCCTTTCTGAAGAAGTTCTGGCGTGGGTGCCTTTGAATTAAGACTTCCCTCCGCTCATTAGATCTGGACCGTTGGTGAATTTGTCGGATAGAAAGATCTTTTCAAAACCGAATCAATTGCTTGGGTGATCGCCCCTTAGCCTGTTGTTTGGCGAAAAAGACTCCCATAAGTTGTTTATTATAATGGGTCAAACTATCCCCTGGTAAAGGGGTACTGGAGTCATAGCGGCGGCCATAACCTTTTATTCATTGGTTCATGTTGTGCTTCCCGACAAACTCCTTTTTCCTATGCACAGAAAGAAGTAGAATCCAAGAAATGAAAGCTTATGCTGCCTTCTTTCGTAGCTCTCTCTCGTCACAACCGCCCCCTCGGGTGGACATAATTAGTACACTAATTCTTTGATTTGGAGAGAGGAGATCTAGCACCGAAAAAAATCCCCCTCATATATTGCCCCTCCACTTCAGTTCTGGTTCCGCTTGTTGTGGGTCCAGTCGAGCCTCTTCCAAGACAAGATTATGGGAAAGATAAGATTAGGTTATGAAATCGCTTAGCCGTTAATTAATTAAGTAGTAGTGAGGCGTCAGTACGGAGTTGCGTCAGCTGTAGATATAGACTAGGTTAAGGGACGGACTTCATCTCTTCTATTCTCTTTACTTACACCTTACACTTCCGCTGAGTCTAACGAGGCTCGGGTGCGGAGCCTTCCACTGTGGACCGAGACTACGCAAGGGTAGAACACCATAGAAACTTCGCTGACTTTATCATAAACCTTGATTTCGCTACGCTCAATAAGAATCCAGAATAGCGGAAATAGGTTCGTGTTCCGCTTCCAAAGTAAGTCGTCTTTGCCCAAGTGTGAACTGCAGACGACTCTCCAGTGATTCCATTCCTTCTTTCTTGACTTCTGGGTCAACCCAACCCGCATGGGAGTAAGAGGGTCAGCCAAACAGCGGGCAGCTCCATTTTGTACATTTGCTGAGGCAGACCAATTAGGCATTTTAGAAAAGGGAAGGGAACTTCTCACCGAAGGGGGCAGTAGGAATGAAGGAGGCGGGAAGCTACCGCTTCTAGAATGCAAGCTTATCCTTTTCTTTTTTTTAGAGCGTACCACTATTGAAATAAAAATAAGTTTATGGATGAAGTAATCGGAGTGACAAATGGTTACGGTTGCGGAAACCGGAGAAAGTCGGGAACCGTCGGTTACCTTTTGAATCAAAGTAGCGACAAGCCGAGTACTACGGGGGAAGCAAAGCTTCGTAGACAGCTTCGCTTCCTCGTCGCTTCTTTCTGGCGACTAGCTTCTCAAGTGGGTGGCTTGGTAAGCAACAAGCTACCTTCAGCATCGGTAAAATCCCTATCAATAAATAATAGGCCGGAATGGTGGGGAAGGAGGCCCTCCCTACTTCAATGGGAAGGGGGAATCGCCGTTTCACAGCCGTTCCTCTACAACTACCTTTCGCCCAACATGATCACAAACGAAGACAGAGAATTGCGTAGATAGGAGGACGAAACGCCCACTTGTCCTGATCGGAACGATTGAAGAAAGAAAGAGAATGGTGGCCCCTTTCGCCCAGGGGACATCGTCGGAGAACAATGTCGGGGACAGGGTGAGAACCTTCCGTTGGTTACGCCCTTTAAGTGTTGGTTCTTCCATATTTCTCTATGGAGATAGATCCAGAGATAGAGATCTATATCTTTCTATCGATAGATGGATATATTGATAAATGGATATTGATCTGGTTTCAAGATCTATGAACAAGAGAGATCCCTAAATATCCATTTGAAAAAAGAGATGAATAAATAGATAGGACGGAGCCAGCTGAAGGAAGGTCGCGTTAGCGCCCCTGCAATCTTTCTAAAGTAAGAAGCGAGAAACTTGACTTTGAGAAAGAAGGGCCTTATATTAGAATATTAGTAAAGGCGCGTTAGCCTATCTATAGTAAGGGGCTTCTTCAAATATCCCATAAAAAAAACAGGGGCTTCTCAAAGCTTGTAGTTTAGGGGTGCGTAGGTTTGGAACCCTATACAAGGGGCTAGCGCGCAATGGCTTTCTCTGAGAGGGGCTACCTTCTTCAAGCTCCGCTTGCTGCTTTTCATTTTGATAGGAGTGCTTGCTGCTCGCTTGCTGTCTACTAAACGAGCCTTCACTGCCCGCCCGGCCCCTATCTTTAATCTATCTTTAATCTTAAGTAAAGTGAAGTAAAATCAATGAAGTGAACAGCCCAACCTCTTTGTTTGAAGCTTTTCCAGAATTATACTTGTTGAAGCTTTGCTTCCCCTAATTCCAAAAACAATAGACTTGCAACTATAGTATAGGAAAAAGCTTCTGCGGGCATAGGGGGGTTCAGAAAGGATCTGATCGTAGATAGAGACTGAAACCGGGGCGGATGTAGCCAAGTGGATCAAGGCAGTGGATTGTGAATCCACCACGCGCGGGTTCAATCCCCGTCGTTCGCCCATCAATAAATGGACCATTTGTTACGGAGACACAAGACGACAAACCTAGAAAGCATTTTTTCTGCAATTCATCTCTTGGCTTTCAAACGCATCCAAGCAATTGGTATCCGATTGAAAGCATAGATTCGCGTCGCCTACTTGCTGAAAGCACAAATGGAATGGCTGATCATTTCTTGTATGAAGTTTTTAAGACCTCACTAATCAGCCTTACACTTTTTAGTTCATAATGAATGAAATGAACCCCCAGACTCAATTACATCGAGCCTCCCTTTTACTAAACCATGGGGAGCCCCGAGTAGTTTACCGGGCAAATTTAGTTGTCGTGACGATATCTTTCTTAGTGGAAGATCGGAAAAGACTTCTCTTCATCACGAGACTGATCGGATCTGCCGTAGACACCCGAGACCTCCACAAGGCAGGCTAAAAGAGTAAGAGGACAACAAGAGTAAAGAGTTATGCTTTCATTTCTTTGTTGAGATTTCAATTCGGCACTCGGTTCCTTCGTCTTAAGTAAAGTGAAGTTTACTTTTTCGATTTTTAATTCTTAGTCGAGCTGATGGCGAGATCGATTTTTTGGTCGAGGTTCAAGAGAAAAGAGAGGTTTAAGAATGTTATCGAGTGAGAACGTTTAAGAATGTTATCGAGTGAGAACGAGAGGAGTGGGAGTGGGAAGGAGCTCGCTTTAATATGAGAAATGCAATAAGGGAGAGGAAGGAACTGAGGAATGCACTCGACTCGACCTAGGTTCAAGGGTACTCGACCAACGGGAGAGTACTTCGTTCCTCGGAGAACTCACTTGCTTTACACTAAACACTTTTACTAGAGTACTTCAGGTTCAGGGCTTACGACTCTCACTAGAGCACTTCCTCATGTACTCCCGGAAAGCAAAAATAGCCTTCAAACTAGTCTCTCTACTCCCCTCGCCTCCTGCACGACATCAAAAGCTACTATTGGGATTAGGAGTACTCCCAAAAAGAGTAGACTCCAACTTCTGGCCTGCCATCGAAAGAAGTTCGACTGGACACCGATAGAAAAAGTTACTGGCAGCTTGCCCTATTCCTGACTATGCGCCTCCTATTGCCTGCCTCACCTGGACCGCTACTATCTTATCTACCTATTGCCGCGCCTGGATCTCCGGGAACTAGAACTTGCCCGAAACCAACCTATGCCCTCCTACGCACCCACATCGAAGGAGTTAGCACTCGCAGGAATTCAATTACGAGACCTATTGGGAGCAGAAATTAAGAAATTAGGAGAGTGCCTTATTCTGTAATCTATTACAGACATTAGATAGCTGCTATCTGTACCTGTGTCGGAAGTTGGTTGGTCAAAACCTGTTGGGCATTCTCCCAAAGCTGGAACTAAAACTAAAACCAGAAGAAGGGGGGGGGGGGGGAACTCCATAGCTCTTTCAAAGGCCAGGAAAAAGACGAATTCTCTCTATCCCATTCACTTATCTATATCCTTAGATAAAGTTGCTGGCTTGAAACCCTTATCACCGCGTAAAGAGAGAGAGAGAATAATTGCCAATGCTTAGGTAAGTAGAAGCACTAAAAAAGCTTACAACACTTCCACTGGTACTCCAAAGGGAACTGGGCTTGCTTCTGCAACTGGCTCCGCTGCAAGGGATTGGCATACTTTCTTTTAGTATTTGCTTGAGGGGCTTAAGACAGGAAATATGATCTAATTGCACTACCACTGGTCAAACCTCCAGGGCAAAAGATTGTAACTCTAGACTAGATGACAAACAAGGGTCCGAAGGAGAGCTCGCCAGCTTCGCTAACAAAGTCTCAGGGTGGTGCCTGGTCCAACAGAATGGGAAACTACTGGGGTCAGATTTCAACAGATCAAAGTAACGAACTCAGTAGTAAACCAGTTGAAGATCTTTCTTGGCGGAACGATCTTGAGTAGGAGAAGCATGTTGTACTACCAACTAGCCTATCAAGAGGCGCTGTTTGATTAAACGTTCCATCCATTGGCGCCTTAAAACAGACGCTAACCACTGGTGGACAGGAGCTAGCAACCTCTGGTTGACATAGTTACCTATAGCAAATATGCGCCTTTTACCCCCACCCTCAACTGTGCAACTCAGTCTACCAAGGATAGGATCTATGGATCTATGCCCAATTGTCGACAAGTGGGTAAGGACGGACCTATGCGCCGTTCAAACCACTCCAAGTCCGACGGCGTGAATGTTTTGTTATTCTCATCGAATGCAAAACGGACACGCTCAGGCCAGAGACAGCCCAGTGAGAACTGCTCTCCTCTTGCGTGGACAAATTCCATAAGGAATTGAAAACACGGGATTTCCCAGAGAAGCACGATAGTGCTCTTCTCAAAGACTTCTTAGTCAATTCGGGATCAATCCACTTAGAAACTATCCAACTAGTTGGGAGAGCCTTCAAAGTTGGCACCCACGAAAGCCCTTGGTAAAGGGGCAGTGTGGAGATCCAAGGGGTGTAACGCTGAAAGAGATCAATCAGGAGACTTTGATCTAACCGACAGCGCTGCGCATCCTTCCCTCCCTCCTTTCTATCATTAGAAGGAAAGGCAGGAGCAGGTTTATAGTCCCAAGTAACTGATTGACTAGCTTTTATAAGCAGCATCTAAGTAAATTCCAGATCTATAGTAAGCATCAGTCTTAGATCCTCTAGGAGCAGGGGAAGCAGAGGTGAAGGCATCTTCAATAGGAGCAGGAAGAGGCAGCCATTTCGGTTCTTCCTCAAGCTAGGCGGCTGTAATGCTTCTTGCTCGCTTGATAGCTGGCATTCACCACTGATTCTTTATTTCGTTTATCGTCTTGAACGATGATAAGTATCTCCTCCGCCCGCATACTTTCTACGTAACCCAACATTGGCCGGTGTAAGTCGCTACTCTTTTCAGACAACCCGTAAAAAAACTCTTCCCCGCTTTGATGAGTCTGAGTGAGAAAGCTACTATGGCCACGTCTTTGCTTTGTTCTTGAGAGCATTCCCCCCACTCAAGCCCTTTCTCCTTACAACTCATTTCTCGCACACCGTCTGGGTAAATGTCTCTTTCACATACTCCATCTAAGGATCAAGTGTGTTCACAGCCCAAGGGCTTTCCTTCAAGTGTCTTTCATGTGCCGATAGGGAAAGAAATGAGAAAAAGGTGTCCTTATAACAGTATTCCACGTTTTCCCCTCTGTGTGACATGTCCGGGTTGGGTCCTATCACATGGACTTGGAAGGAAGGAATACATCAAGTGTTAAGTTTGACATGACCTATGGACTTTTTCCTTGGCGTACCGGTCTAATAGAAAGGAGGGGAAGAAGCGGGGTAGAAGGACAGCCATTAAGGAGTATATGCTTTACACATCTTGTCCAGTGGAATCCTTCATCGCTTCGTCCATGAGCGGTCCGTAGAGCGCTTTTTCCCTAAAACTCTCTCTCTAACTCGAAGTGCAGCTTGGATTACAGTCTGTGAGTGAGGATACGTATCGTATGGGGCATTCGTATGGAGCGAATTTAGCTTATGGTATGGCTCGAAGGTCTTGTCGTGCGTCTTGGAGCGAATAATTGCTTAAAGGATTCGTTCGCGTAAAGAGGGTCGGGCCATAGACATTCAACCGAAAGGTTTGATCTCATACGATTGAGCCGCTAGAGGAATCGGCATCACTACGAGCAAGACGTGGGATATTAGGCTGAGCATTGCCCATGGCAAGTGACGGGTAATGCGGCTATAAGAGAAAGAGTGCTTCCTACCAGATGAAAGAATTCTTCTTCGCCTGATTGATGGATTGAAAAAGCACTTTTAAGGTTAAGGGGAATGCTTTTAAACGAACTAGCTTACTGACTTGTTAGATTAAAAAAGATAATGCTTTCTCACAAGATTGCTAGCTTGCCTTCTTTCCCATCCTAGCTACACCGGCTACTTGCCCGCAAACAAGTCTGTCGGGTAGACACAGATAGAATTTTCTTAATAGGAGTGGCCTTAGTATTGCCCTCTCTCTCCCTCCTTCGTAGATCAATCCTAATAACCAATTTCCTTCCCGCTTTCCAGATCTAATAGCCCAAGAAAGCACCAGGAAAGATTGAGTTAAGGTGGGTCTTCTAAGGTTTGAGCGAGGCTATGATTATTCGATTGCTAGGACTGGTAGCGGAGGAAAGGTTAGATGGGGAAGGGCAAAAGCATCAAGGGCTAGCTTACAGTGAGAGTCTAGTGGTTACAGCGAGTGAGCATACTGGATCCAGTTTTCAATCTCCGATATTCTCCATTTCATAATCTTTCACTATCGAGGAGTGGAAGTTGCACTTGTCTTTGCTCTCAATCCCTCTGATGATCTTCACTCTCATTTCCTTGCCCACAACACAACCCACTTAGCTCCAGAAAAGAGAGTAGGTAGAACAGCTTCTTCTTGTGACCATGCTACCATGAGTGAATTCCACTTCTTTTTCTTTACCTCACCGCTAACCAAGAGCAGTTGACAGGAGACAGAGTCTTTCCTTTATGTTGATGGGTAGGCGGACTTCACTCCCATTGATCTAACAGCATGGGATATTCTCACAAGAGCTGATTCCATCGGGTTAACAGCATCGGGTATTCTCACTGCTAGCAATCCAGTTAGTTAAGTCTCGTATGCCTATTAGACAGTATTACTAATAGTTCATAGTATCTAATCTGATCTGAGACGGAATTAAAATAAACCGAAAAGGTGAACGACGGTCAAACTGCATGCAATCGACAGCCAAAAGAGAGAAGCCAGTCGCGGCACACTGACTATATCCTACCCCGGTGACCAGAGTCATTTCCCTCTCCTTTCAGTCTCAATTTCATCGATCCTCTCCCGTCTCCTCTTTCGTTCCGATGAATGGATTGACCATGAGCTTGCTTAAAGTGCCCTTTAGAAAGCATAGCCTCATTGTTCACTCACTAGCTACGCTATATATACCATAAATTTTAAAGAATGACCTATTAAGCTATGCCCGCTTTCCTGCTATCTCGTGCAATCATAGATAGGTCGTGCCCCATACCCATGAGGCACTCCGGCTTGCTTTACCCGCCGTCCGCGGCGTGGTCCGACTCCCAGGGCCCTCAAATCTACTTATATCTTAAGTGATGGTCAGAGATCACCGGTGTAATGCTACTCGAGGAGAAGCCTTTTTTTCCCCAAACTTACGCAATACTGATTTATTTATGAATCTCAGACGGATCATCTTAGATAATCCGCTCCACGAGTCTGCTCGGAACCGGTCGATTCCCTCGCCCTCGCCTATGCTGGTGGCTCTGCCAGCTCCGGATGGATCCACAGCTATTGATGCCGCTAGGTCTCTATCTCGATCCTTAAGGTATGCCGCTGAAGCTCCAGGTTATGCATCTGGCCTTGCTACCGATGGATCAACATATGCTGCCTATAATGCCAAACGCGCTGCTGGTGGATATGCCACTGATGTGGCTGGCTCTTCACCGGGTACTGGATATGCGAAAGGTATGGATCAATATATTCAACACTGGCTTAGATGCTGCTGGGTTTCGATCTCCAACCGGATAGGCAACTAGGTATGTTACTGGGTATTACGCTGTGGTTGAAATTCATCAATAGGGTATGCCGGTCCTATACCTCTAGGCCTAGATATTTCATAACCTGGGTGCCCACCGAATCAACTGCTTCTTCTAGTGATGCGCTCTGTAGGATCTACTACTGCTGATGGTGGTGGTTCCGGATAATGATATTTTTTCGACTAGAAAAAACTGCTTATTCAACAGAATCTACTGCCGAAAAAGGATCCGGTTATGCTTCTAGCGGTGCAACATAGCCCCTTACTCTATAGGGGCTGCTGCTGCTCTGGTTCCTCACCACCTAGTTGCCCGAAGCCCCCTATCCTATAAAGCCGGTACCCACAAAGCCTATGCTTCTGCTACCACCGGTTATTGCGCCGGGTAAACGGAGCCAGAGTCATAGTCAGAATCACTGGCATAATCTGCAGAATCTGTATATGTTGCCAACTAGCTAGACCTGCACTGCTACCCCTGCTCTCGCCTATGCGTTTAGGGGGTCAACTTCTGCTACTCATGTTCGACTACTTATGCCACTATTAATGCAGCTACTAGAACCGCTACTACTGGTGGTATTGTCGCCCGCCCCGGTGTTGGTGCTGGGTCCTGATCACGAACACGAAGTTTCAATCTGGATGTTAAGCTTGAACCCGGGTTCTCAACCCCCGGCTTAACGGATAAGATATTGTATAACCCAACAGTCGAGTGACTAAAGTCCCAACCTTGTTCGAATCTCCGAAATCGATGCATACCCTGTTCCCTCAATTTCCCCCGCTAACCAGTACTACATTCGTCAACCAATCCGGATAATGGATGGGGGTGATGAATGCAACTTCTATCAGTTTCTTCATCTCTTCCTGGCAGGATGCATTTCTGAAAATTCCTTTACCGGGTTTGCCCCTCCCTCATGAGATAGCTGATCATCTTTTTTATATTAAAAAGGTACTTATTATTTATTGATTGATTGTAAGTAGGAAGATACTCCATTCCTTTTTTCTAGAACCAGCTTTTAAAGCATGATTTTCGATCTTGTACCCTATGTAGCCTATGCGAAGCAAGCCAACACTGGGTCTTAGTGACAAAGTTCCTTTCTTTTTCTTTGAAAGTCGATTTTCTTCTTTGGTCAGTGTAACAGCTTTACAAGCATAAATTGCTTCTTTTAATTTGTTAATTGAACGAGTGAATAGGTTAGAAATCTCTCACCAGCTTCACTTCAAAGGCTAATGTGGAAGTGGACTTTTTACCTCCAAGCGGAGAAAGTCCAATAAAAGAAGAAGCGAAAACGTCATTCCTAGATGCGGGAGAGAAGGTAGACTGTCCTTGCTTCGGAAGCAGCTACAACAAATACTGCTTCCGCATCAAGGACAGTCTACCTTCTCACCTGAAGTTGAAGTTAGTTCAGTTCCTTCCCTTGTTGAGTGAGGTTTTTTTCTCCTTTCCCTGCCTTCCCTCGACCGGCTCCTCCACAAATACACTCAGCAAACCGTGCCCCTCGTGCTTCTGTAAAGGGAAGCACTTCGTCTCACTACACTTGAAGTACCTTTAGGAAGTTCCCAAGGGGCGTTCTAAATCGCATTCAACCCTTATCGACAGACAGAAGTCTTACTGAGAGGTGGGATCCGCTGACAACCCTAACCCTTAGTTATGGTTCGCCGGATACTTGGGATACGTCCCAACCCGGACGGTTACTCGACTCCCCCTGTCTGAACCAACCAATCTTTCATGCTGAGGAGGAGAGAACAAACACTAATAGCTGATTGAATCATTCGACGGGGCATCCCAAGCACAACAGATAACCGATAGAACAGGGAAGCCCGAGAAGTCATCCTCTTAGATATCAGGGGAAAGGGAAGGTTCGAAGTCAATGGAACCTAGCGATGGAAGTTACTCCGTAGAATAAGGAAGTGGACCGAATCCGAGGCAATGACCGACTAATAGCATTTCAATGCCAAGCGGAACCAAGGGGATCAGATGCTAGCTCCTATGCCCCATGGGTAGGGAGTTCGAGCAAACAACGGACCAGAACTGGATATAGAAGCAAGTTGGCCAGTAGCGGCTAAGCAGCATTGAACGAGGCTACACCATCTTATATTGCACCACCAGAGGAGAGGGAGGTACCAGCCAACT
>CANTUT010002270.1:30000-33992 GCA_947687605.1 Reutealis trisperma
AGCCGAATTAGCCGAGACTACCCCGCAAAGTCAGCAAGGAGAAGAATGAATTACGATACTGGCTACTGGAAGTCGGTCGTGAAAGATTGAAGCTTTGAAGGAAGAAAAGAGGGTGCTAGATTGGATGCCATATCAGCTCTTAGAATAGATGCAAAGAATAAGACACATACAGAGAAAAAGAAGGTCAGTTTAATAAAAGAAATTCCCATTTACAAAACCACTATCTATCTTAGGGTAACCTGGCTCTTCGGAGGAAGGATTCATGCATCGAAGCCTGATTGGAGGAATGGAAGAAAGGCTGCCTTAATGTCGTCCGCTTTCGGTTTGATAGAAGAGGCTGTTCGGGAGACCCCTAGCTAGAAAGAGAAAGAAGATCCGCCCGACTCGGCAGAAAAGAAGGTTGCTGCCCATGCCGAAAGAACTCCCGGTGCATCGAAGATAAACTCGCTCTACTAAAGACGGGAATGGTGTTAAACTTTCCTTATCAACTGACCGCTACGGGACTGCTTCCACAGATTGCACCACTTAAAAGAATAAGACGATAGCCGAATGGTGATAGACCTGCAAGCCCAGGATTTCACTTTGAATTAGTCTGATTTTCAAAAAAAGGCAAATCGCCCGGTATCCTTATTATCGAGTCCTCTATCAACATCGTTTGGTAAAGTCCCGAGAGATCCCTAAAACGCGATTGAATATAATATATGCAACTCGAAGGGCGAAACCTAAGACGCAAATCAATGTTACACCCTCAGACCCGCTCTCCTTGTTAGGAAGACTGGGTTGTGCAAGTGAAGAAGAAAGGTTTTTTATTTGGCCTTAAAGCTTACTATCGGACATATTGATCATCGGCATATTATCATTAGCCTCACTTCCAGCGCTATGAACAAGCTCAAATTTTCCCTTATGTCGGGAAGCTGCAACCAAAGGCTTAGGTACGCTACTGCCAGTAATAGGGGTTAGTAGGTTTTTATATATCTCTATGAGAACCAATGGCTTACGCCTTGTCCTTTTTTTAAATGTTCCAGTTCGAATTTTCTTAGTAGAAGCAAGAGTATGTGGGATCCGCATATCAAACCTTTTTCCATAGAGGGAGGGAAGGGCTTTGGTTCACAAGTGTGTGTAAGAAAGGGTGGTCTATAACTGTAAATTCTTCTAGAATATCGACTATTCGATAACATAGGCCCAAACTGGCTCCTTAAAAACTTTTTTTTGTTACGAGAACGGAAGGACTGTTCTGAACAGGAACTGCGAACCTATCTCTCTCTAAGAGAGTTCAGCCTTGAGACTGTGCTAACTCCCCACGTACCGACCAATGTGCGCTTTTTTTTCCTATGTCTGGTGTTGACTCATATCTTGGGCTGACCGAAGTAAGACCCAAAGGTAGAATGAGCGTAGTTGATAAAACCAGGAGGCGTGAACTATGAAATAGTAATATACTCCCTCCCTCGGAAGAAGTAACAGTAATGGCTGCGAGGCATGTGATCTGTTAGAGTCAGTCTTTCATTCAAATTTCAGATTCGCATATCAAGACCGAGTGGGAAGTACCCCTTTTCTGGTGTTGGTACAGCAATTCAAGATCCTTCTATAGTTGCGGAATATGCTTTTTGCCGCTAGTAATTAAGCGTCTTTCCCTACGCTAAGCTTCCTCTCCTTGTGCAGAGCTTCCTTCTTTCGCTAACTCGCTGCTCGCCTCTGGGCAAGACGTTGTGACTTCACTGTGCGACTACTCTTCTAAAGCTATAAGCAAAGCAAAAAATCATTACTCAACAGAAGACATGGCATGGTACTCGGCTTCTTCTGTGCTGGACTTGGATACAGTTTCTTGCTCTTCCAAGAGATCAATGATGAGCCAAGGAAAACACAAGAGCCTGTCTCTTGCACGACCACTACTTTTCTTGCAGGGAAGACTGAGCTCAGCCTAGACTGAATCCGTCACTGTTGGCAAAGACGGGGGAAGGATGCCAGGTAGAGTGCTTATGCCCGGGCCTCAAGCCAGGTGGGGAGAAAGATAAGCATATTCCATAGGCGGAATGAGACTATGAACTAATAATAGACTATGTTACTAGTAAGGCCGACTCAGACTATGCTATGACTACTAGATTGAGCTTTGGCGAATAGAAGCGGTATCGAAAAGAAAGGAACGGACCTTAGATCATTCATTCTTTTTCCCCTTCTTCCCATGAAACCGAGAGAAAATACAGCAGAAGCCCCTGAACTGTTTCGGTAAAAGACAGAGGTCTTGCCAGAGCCTCAGTAGCTAAGCTAAGGCCGAATCAGGACTGGAACAGAAGATATTGGTTTGTCTTTCGCCTAGAGCAGAATTACACTTCAGAATCTCAGTTTCTATCGGCCGGGTGAAGCCAAGGGGAATGCCACTCAGAGGTTCGGCAGTTAAGCCGCCCTTCCTTAATGGGCAGAAAGGAGGAGACAAGAGGACCTGGTTAACATCTATACCATTAAGCAATCAATGAAGCCAACTCAAAGGCAAGAAAAGGTCAGACTCTCGAATCAGATAGGGCTTCGGCAATGAGATCAACTGCTTGAACGAGTTTAAGAGCAGAAGGAGGGGAAGTCTCTCAGTGATTGCCAGAACCAAGTCTTCCGTTGGAAACTAATATGCTTATGTTAGTACACCTGCAAGGTTCCTCTTCAATAGCTTTATAGACTAAGAAGGGAGATTATCTAGACTAGCTCTCACTTCACTTGTTTACTTACTTCATTGCCTAAGGGCATTTCTTACCTTTATAGGAAGGGACCAGGACAGAGATTATTAAGGAATGAGCCTATAGAAAGTGTTACAGGAATGGGACTATCAACTACTGATACACTGCCTGGAGGAGATCAAATCTGTGAAGAAGACTTAATATCCCCAGGGACCCTATTCGCTCGCTTAGCTTAAGACTAGAAATACATGATTTTGGGAACTAGCACTTTATCTAGCTGGCTTGAAAAGAGGTAAAAATACTAGCTTCACTAAGATCCCTACCCCCTTTACCCTGAGGGTCTAGAGAGGCGTAACAGTTATTTCGGGTCTACCTGTAATTCCAGCCATTGGGATACCTACAGTTGCAGCCTCTACTTCCATACCTTTTCCTTGGAATCTAGTTTCAGTACTATATGGGTCAAGGATTGGCTACGGTACTACGGTACTGCGCTTCTTCCAGACGTACCCATTGAGGAAGTTCTTCAGTGCTCCGGTTGTAAACAAAAATGGAAGATCGTATCAAGTGACCAGAAAAGGAAGAAGAGGAATGGCAGGCTAACGCAGCTAAGCTAAAAGTAGTGGCTAAGGAAGCGCTCTTCACCGCATGCCCTCCAAAGAAGCTACATGCCCCGGATATAGAACTATATCTAATAAGAATTCGTTCTATTAACTATGGTTTAAGGTTGAATGTCGCTTATCAGCTGCTGTTAGCAACTAGTTGTATGTTGAATATAGGTTGTTACGGAAGCGGTAGAATTTGATTATTGAGTATAAAGCTTCGATGCCATTCATTTCGCTTCTCCTTTCTCTCAAAGAAGTCAGCCCGCAGCTTCACATCTTCTTCTTAGGACAAGGAAATGATAATTGCTAACGTTATTTTGCAGGTTTAACATCCTTTGAAAGGGTACCGCTAAGCTAGTCAGAACCAGAGGCCGCAGAGGAAGTGAAGTACCATCAAAAGTAAAAAATGTGTCTTCCCTTTAAGCAGTGAGTGGGGAAAGAGAAAAGGAGAGAAGCCCCGATCAAAAGGAAGTACTAGGTCTGCCCCTAGAGAGTCTTCGGGTCTTCCATCAGTCGTAGTTCCTGGGGACTCATTTCCATCACCCTCAGCGCGGTTTCACATCCTTTAGTCTCGCAGTTCAAGAAATAATACAGATAAGGAGTGGGAAGGATCTTCTTAAAAGCATACTACGGCTTAGCACGCTAGGAGTGGGAGTGTGGGAGTAGGGAGATCTACTAATAAGTGGAGGAAGGAGCTATAAAAAAAATCACTTTCTTGAACTTGCTT
>CANTUT010002271.1:0-7500 GCA_947687605.1 Reutealis trisperma
GCTACTAAAGCTGTGTATCTTGGTTTACCAGTGTTTTTATTAAAGAATTCCTTACACTCAATTACCTGTTACCCGAACTGGTAAAGCAGCTAATCTAGATGGGTATTTAAGAGTTCCGTTTTTTGCTTCCTCTGAGGATGTACCCCTTCTTAAGGTAGGGGAAGAAATCACAGTTACTCACTCCAAGCCAGTTAATAACGATCTGGAACTTCATTCTTTATTCTTTCCTGGTTTTACTTTATGGCTTGCTTGTTTTCTTTTTACACGGGAAGAGACTGACTTACAAGACAAGGGTTGCTTGAGCATAGGCTCTTTAACTCGCCCCTGGCCTTTACTTTATCCATTACTCGATAGTTGCAGCACCGAATCGCATATTTTAGTCTCCGGTAAAAGAGATTCATACCTCCACCTCTTAAATGTATATATCATTTTTTCTCTATACAATAGAGAACGACCACTCTCTTTCTCCGTTCTGTAGAAATTGAATCTCAGGTTGAACTGAACTTATTCAATGGATTGTGGGTCGTAACGAGGAATGTAGGAGTTTCCGTCCCTGCTGTCCGTAGTGAACCTTGAAAGCAGTCTAGGAGCGAATTCGGTAGGGGCTGCTTGCCCAGTCAGAAAGCTAGGCTCCGTCGAAGGAGAAAGATCGAATCTCAGGCCAATAAGCTACGAAACGAATTAGACAATTGGTGATGCAATTGCGAATCCTTCTCAATAAAAATTCTATATGAATTGGTCCGGCCAAGTAAAGAAATAAAATGCTCCACTCCAGTCAAGCGGGAAAGGGAATGCTTTAGTTAAGGAAAGCTTTTCTACGCCCGAAAAGCATTCTTCATCGACAGTGGAGTGGGCACGAGTCTAGTCAGCGAAGGAGAAGGGAGGAGCCGCTTTTTATGCGACACTACTATGGCGAAGAGTGAACCGAGACTCTTTTTATTGAGATTTCCCCCGCTTCATTCAAGTCTTAATTCAAGTAAGGACAAGTCCTTATCATCCCGATCGGTATAGACGGGCCTGCCTCGCTGCGGGTCAGCACCTAGGGCTGCTCTTTCCCTCTCAATCTGAACCGGCTGAAGAGGAATTATTCCCTGAAGCCGAGGCCGAACTAACATATTAAGTTTATCCCGTTCCTTCGGAACGCCTCACCCTCAGGAGCCCGAAGTAACGAATCCTCATCAGCCCCAAGTAACGAATCCGAATGCCTATCTCCAGCCGAATTCGTTTCATAACATAAGACTTATCGGAAGAAGCAATTGGATAAGAATCATACGCTGAATGAGCAGACGAATCGACCGAGGAAAGAGATGCTTACACACTAGAACAGAACCTAACTCTACTTCTTTTTTTCTTTCTCTTGCTGCTATCCTCTCAACAGGTCAGTCAATATCAGTAGTGGAAGAAGCGGAGTAGTCCCCTGGTCATCAGTTAGTAGTTTAATAATCCCAGTAGTGGTCCTCTTGCCTAGCGGAGTCAGCCCTTAATGGACAATGATAGGCAGACCAAAGATTGCACATCGCAGTCTAAGCGTGCTTGCTTTGCGCACCGGCACAGCAGAATTCGAATCCGCTGGCTTAGATGAGTGGCTCTTGGCTCACTTCCTTGAGAAGGGCTTTCTGTAACTAAGAAATGAGAATTGTTGATCCATATGATCTCAGGCTCATAAAGAGGATTAGAACTTAAAATTTCACACTTAGAGATTGAGCTCGTCAGTGATCTTTTCCATGGTGTCTAGAGAAACCAGCTTTGAACATGACATTCGTACCCAAGGAAAGTTTTGGCAGGCATTACTGTGATCTTGAAGCCCTTGCTAGGAGCTACTCGGTACGTTACTCTTCTAGGGAGACGGCGTCCTCATCACAATGAAACATGGGTTGCAATAATCCGTTCTCTCGTTGGTCCTATGGTCTTCTGCTGAAGAGCGACAGTCGTAACTTAATGTTATTTTTTTAAAAAAGGCGATGGATCTAAGCTATGTCGGATTTTCTGAAGGAACTAGAGATTAGCGTGCAAAACGTTTTTTTCACCTCTATGGGCGAGAATGAGAAGTTCGCATCATCGGGGCAGGGCCGCGGAACGTACTTTTCAAGAGGGCGGTAGGTCTTTACTATCATGTCATCCACATAGAGTTCATATAAACTAAAATCCTTAGACTGAGATAGCATTTCGTTACCGCAGACGTGTTTTACTCAGAAAGATGGGTTCAACAGAGCAGGCAAAGTAGTAAGCTAAATGTTAAGTTATTAGGAGCGATGGAGACAAAATGGCTGCCGGAGTAGCTTCCTACTCCCCTCTCGTTATCACTCGAGCATCTTCAAACCTTCGCTCAATCCGATGTTCTAACAATAACCAAGGAAGGTCTTAGACGAGAGAGTGGTCTAAAGACATTGTCTACGTTTCTCTAACGAGGGTCGATGTAATTGAGCTAGTGGCGGTTCTCTCGTTGAAGTGATCATGCACTGTGACAATTCTCTTACTCGCTTCGATCGGTTTTCACAAGACACCTGGTTAGTTAACGGTTGGCGCTCCGGAGATAGATAGCAGAACTTCTTTAAAGCCCTACTCTTCGTACCGTTATGCTTTTGTTCTAGAACTGTTTCTCTATCTACGATGGATCTTCAATACTAAAGAATGGTTTTTCTTTGGCGGTCGCGAGTTCACTCGTAAGTGGGTCTAACGCTGGAGCGATGGCATGTTCACCGTCGCCATTTTTATAATAGAACATAAACATAGTCAATCAGTGTTAATGAAAGCCCATTCCCTCGTTCTTCTCCCCTGTTTTCTCGCCATCATCGATGCTGTTTTCCTTTGGTGGGCGTGCGGTTCAATCGGATGAGACGGCGGTTAATCACAAGAGGCGTTTTTCCATCAAGATTCGTACTCCCCAGGCGGAGCACTCACGATACCCTCCTAATCGAGTTTTAAGAAGGAGAGTTGACTCAATCAATCGATGGTATATTCTCCGACAAATGCAGTTCATCGAAAGTAGTAGGGCCTCCAGTTATTCACCACCGGGGGTTTTTAAAAAGCCAATTACATGCGATCTCCTGTAAACCCCCATGATGTGGTAAAGGGAGGATGTTCCGGGGAGGCCCTTTTTTCCGCATGGCTTAAGGCTTTTATTGTTAAATAAAAGAAAAAAAATCTTTCGAAAGGGGGTAAAGCGCGCTAGCTTTTAGAGAGTAGGGGCGATAGTTTAATAATACTCCCCCCTAGCTTGTCACAGATCCATGGTTTCATCAAGTCGACACTCCTGTCCAGTTGAGTCGACATCGAGGTGATTTTGTTAATAATGGGTGCAGTCAGGAGCGTTTGTATCTTTTACACCATTCGTGCAGGATAGATGCTAGTGTCGCTAGGTTGGATCAAGGGCGGTAAGATTGCTGAATTTTGAATTCAAAGTGGATATTTTATTTAGTGGCGCCTGCTGATTCCAGCCTATTTGTTAAGACTCGAGAAGGCAAGCTGGCCATAGTGTTGGTATACGTGGATGATCTTATCATCACTGGAGATGACGAACAGGAAATTCGCCGAACAAAGGAAAATCTATCAGTACGCTTCAAAATAAAGGAACTTGGAGAACTCAAGCATTTTCTTGGACTCGAGGTAGATCGAACGCAGAAAGGCCACTAGACAACTAGACAAGGGGGAAGGGCATACGAAAGACGAACAAGTTGCCCCACCCCATCTTCCCTTTTGACTGTCAATCTGTCCAGCAGATCTGGCTCATTCGACGCAGCTCATCCGTAAGGATGGGATCCCTCTACTTCACGTTTTTGGCTTATCTTTTTGTTGCGTTGACGCTTCCAAACCGGCTCCGTCTCCGCCTTCTCCGTTCCCACCCTCCTCGTAGTTCTGTCTGGATCGATAGACCGAGGGCGCTCTTCCTGTCATTCTCAGATTGATTGGTTTGAGGATTCAGACGAGAACATTGAACAATGATTCTAGGGTTGAACGCTGCCTCTATCCAGGGAGGAAATGCACTGCTTGTCACATGACTTCCACTTTTTTCTAGGAACAACAGAAGCTGGTCACAAGCGGATTTCTTTGTTTTCATCACATGACTTCGACTGAACTCGAAGTCCTTTCCTCTCAATCAATTGTTGGAAATGAACGAAGGCTATCAATTGATGTTTGTTCACAGTTCTACCCCAAGAGGGGGACTTGACAAAACCGCTTTTGATCTCATTCACCCGTTGGAAAAGCGAAAGCCAAAACCACTGGATTGAAGAAGCCCCTCTTGAATCTGAGCTTGAATCGGATTCCAAAGAATGCACGCATCCACGCTCGATCTACTTTTGATGTCAATCCCCGTTTCGAAATCAGCTTGAGGTGAGGACAAAAAAGCCTACTTTCCTCCCTCCATCTCGTGATGAGAGGAAGCCAACCAAGTGCCCTCATTTCAAAGATTTAGGATTTGCCCGCCTTTCTTGTTGTCGATGTCACCAAAACGGCTATTGTATATATTTATATAACAAGAGCACTCGACGCTGTTCACAGAGTTCTTTTCGTTTTCTTCGTTGCTTGTCGTCATCTTAATTCATGCTCGATGGGGTCAGTGTTCAGTGTAGAGAGGATCGACTGTCTGCTGACCTGAACTCTCTCTAGTGCTCATGAAGTAGCTCGCTTGTTAGTAGTCTCTATCTCAAAGGTTCTCTACTGAGACGGGCGCTGGGGGTGAAGGCAAGGTGCTACGGATTGTTCATGAAGAGCGGGTGAAGGGAACTGACAGTCGACTGGACTGAGCGTTCGATTGGGGTGAGAGAAGCAAACTAGATGAATGCAAGTTCAGTCAATAGTCCCCGAGGCTCGGGCCCAGGTTCTCTATTCTATATATGAGACGGGTAGGATTCCGTTCCGTAGTCGAACTCGAGGTGAGACTGATCTCGTAGTCAGCTAGTGCGCTTATCAAAGTAAATCTGTCGTGCTTGAGGTTCAGGTACGTTCATTGGGGAGGAATATTGAAATTGTTCAACGGATTTCCCTGACTTGAATATGCTAAGTGTTCAGTGACCTCGAGTTCGTCAACTTCAATTCCATCAAAACCGAAAGAAGAAAAACTCTCTTTTATTCCACGGGGTTGGAGCGAAGAAACTAGACTTCTGTTGTTGCGGAGAGAGAACAGTCTTTCCGGCTTGACTGGAGGACTATAGGGACTAAACCACTTGCGCTGGCTTACTGGGCTCTAACTCTCTTTACTAATACTTCCCCTGACTTGCGGTTGAAAAACCGCTTTGCTACTGGTTCGCATGAACCTTTACTTACTTGCTTTACAGGCCTACTACTTGATCTTTATCGGGACATACTATGACTATGGGGCTCAACAATAACTGTTTCGAGGCAATGGGGAATACGAAGACTTCAATCGTGCACTCGTTACTGGATTGAGAGCGGGCCTTAGGTCTGACTTGATGGCGTGCTTACTTACCACAACTTTCCAAACTTGCTCTAACTCGGCATACTTGACTCACAAGAGAGAACGAGTATTGGACTTCCGCGCTACTGGCTGGTAACAGGCAACGCAACCAAGGCTAAGAACTACGATGATTCGCCTGAGAGCGGAATTACGGAACTACCGCTTTCGGGATACTTTCACTGAGACTTGCTACTTCCTATAATAGTTAATAGTTTTAGTTATGTAACCCGACGGAGGTCAAGGAAAGTTTAAAGATAGAATCAAGGTAAAGCCTCATCCAAGCCCGTAGAAGGAGCTAAGAGAAGATTCGCCCGCCCTGTCATTATAAAGAAAGCTCGCCCAGCCACCTAGCCTATTCTCCATGATAGCCGCCCAGTATCTGTTCCAGAATTTTTACTATAGGGTCACGCTCGCTATACCATTCTCGCAGCGTAGCCCCGTAACTTTACTCCCCTCTAAAAAGAGTACCTTTCGCACCTCTCTTTGTCAGTCGAGCTGCTCTGCTCCTATAACGAGCAAGTGGTATCCTACACCCCTTCCTGAAGGAACCTTGAAACTGTACAAATCACTGGCATTAGAGGCGGGCATAAGGCAACCAAGAGCATGGCTGTCTAGAACACTCACGTTATTGGGCTTTTCTTAGATATAGGTTAAGGCTTTAGGGACACGCTTTCTTGCTTCAAAAGGAGTTTTCCAGCATTCCCTCTACTTGTCAGTGCTCTCCACTTCGTCCCTTTTCTTTACCAGCAGTCCTTATGAAAGCAGGTTCTAGGAAAGGAGGTTCGTTTGATAGACTTTAACACAAAAGCAAGTTCCGGGAATGAAATTACTGGTTCGCCAGGAAAGTTCTTCGCCCTGCCAGTTTCAATTGGACTTTCTTTCGATGGTAGGAGTCCTCAATCTCTCTAGTCGGAGTGAGTCTCCCATTTTGAGATCTTTCTAGTATGAGTGCCTTTTACCAGTGGTTTCTTTGTCTAGTGCCATTGTAATTGAACGGGACCTCACACTTGATGGAGGGACTTTGTTGGATCCCCCCAATGGCTTAAACTCCAAAAGGCCCTCTTGGATACCTAGCATACACGGAAGGAGAGCAACTAGACTGGAAACCATGATGAAACTATGAAAGAATAGAAAGAAGGTACCTTTCCAAAGCAAGAGCTGGTGGTTTACACGCTTAGTTGTACTGACCGTGAGCCGCCCTCTTATTGATAGAACTGCTAGTCCTTTTAGCCTTCCGAAATATGAATAGGAAATGCTAGCAATGGGAGAACTCTTATACTCGTTATACCCTTTAGACCTGCTATCTCTGCTTTCAAACTAGTTTTTTCACAAGCACTAGAGGATGGGTTTACCACTGGAATCTAATTTGTTGGCTGAAAGGCCCCTTACTACTGCAAGGGTTTAGGATAGGAGCGATTAGGAGAAGGCATTCTATTGGGGCAGGCTTACTAAAAGGAGCTGGCTAGCCTGAAACTGGATATACAGGAATTGGCTAAAAAGAGTTGTTTAGCTTTATCCCTAGCTTGCTTTACTGGCTTGAAAGGACAGGGACTTAAGGTAAAGGCTTTCATTCAAGGACAGAAAGTCTCACTGGTTTGCTGGTTAGACCTATACTAATACTAATTATCATCGGAAGAGTGAAAGAAAGGAGAAGCTGGATCAGCAGCATAAGCGGGAGAAGCTGCAGAAGGAGAAAAAGAAGCTAGGTTCGTTCGAGCTGGAGTTGTTGGTAGCGAGACGGCTAAGGCAGCTAGGGCAGTGAAGTTCGTGCTAAATGACCGAACGCTGGTTGCGAGTCTTCTCCTACTGAGAACAGAGCTGCTGGGTGAATTCTGCTCTGATTCCTGAAAATGGTTGATGGAAGTCTCAATTTCTTTATTCAACAACTAAACCAGCTCCTCATCTACGAAACCTCGTTCTTCCATATGTCTCTTCAAAGACATCTTCGTCTCAGACCTCAAGCCTTTCCCCATGTTCACCTAGCCTATGGGAAATTCCCTAGTGCTACTGTGTTTTCCTTCAGGGCAGAGAACTTGGATGAATTAGCCTTCCATTCCAATCCAAGACTTTCTTTTCTTTATGTA